>RCUC01131414.1:0-16722 GCA_003697995.1 Taxidea taxus jeffersonii
GCTGTTATCCTGAAAAGAGAAAGAAAACAAAGTCCTTCAAGAAACTAAATGAGGTATCCCCAGAGCTCCTGCTCTTGGGTAACGGGAAGCCCTCACTGAGTTTCACATCCTGGTATCAGCGTCCTTTACAACAAGCTTAACTGGATCAGTACACTGTATGGATTCCTTCGAATAATAGATTAGGTCCAATAGATGAGAAAGCAGAGAACTCCCAGGTGGCGATGCGTAATGATAACACCGAAGAAGGACAAGAGAAACCTAACAATGAGTGAAGAGACCTAGGAGAATTGAAAAAAGCAAAGTAGTCTGGGGGCGGGGGGTGGCACCCAAACGAAGGGTTAAGAGATGCTCTCTAAGTCACAACATTTGCTTGTGTGAAGAGGCAGACCCAGGCTGTTATTTAACTGTAAATTCTTTAATCTTCTCCGCTGGCTTCCCTCCACAGAGCTTAAAATCAAGGAGCTTCTCCTCAGATATTCCACTCCTATTTATTCAACTGAGAGAAACGAAACATCTGTCCACACCAAAGACTGGCACCTGAGTATTATAGCAGCTTTATTCACAATAGCTCCAAATTAGAAACACCCCCAGTATCCATCAAGGAATGAAGGGATAACCAAAATATGACACATCGATACTAGAGGAACCTACTCATCAATTCAAAGGAATAAACCACCAGTAGATCCAAAAACTTGGAAAAATCTCAAGATCATTGTACTGGGCAAAAGAAATTTGACAAAAATGAATACACACATGGTGATATTAACATAAAAAAATTCAGATGCAAGTTAAAAATGCAAGTTGATCCAGGGTGACAAACCAGACCAGTAGTTGTCTGGGAGAAGAGATGGTGGGAACGTGAACTGCAAAGGGCCCAGTGAAGCTTTCAGAGGTGATGCAAATATCCTGGATTTGACGTCAGTGGTGGTTTAGACATGTATACCATCTGCCAAAAGTTTATCTAATTGTATACTTTAAATAGATGCTGGTTGTTCGTCGTCAATTCTCCCTCAATAAAATCACTAAAAAACAAGGTTTTTGAAAAATTTTGTGAAAAGTTTAAAAACTTTTGAAGCAGGGCCCTGTTTGATGTCTCGTTACTAGACATGTTAAGTAGCTGGGGGGGGGGGGTTGTTTTGTTTTGTTTTGTTTCCTGAACAGTATTTGAGAGGATTATTTTAATTCAAGACTTTGTAAAGGCCCAAAAGAGTGATAATTTTTAAATTTTTAATTTTTAAGAGTGATAATTTTTAAAAACCTAAAGGGGAAAAAACAGTCAAGTATTGATCACTTATTAAGTACAAACAGTTTGCTTATGCTGCATCATTTATTTCAATGTAATAAGTAGAATTTAATCCATATTGTAAGTGAAAAAAATCCAAGGCTCAGAAAGATTATTGAATTTCCTTTGGCTTTCACATCATTTCAGACCAGGGCGTCATACTCCTATTTTACATTCATGTCTATCATCCATTTCAGTTTCATCTTTTCTGCATGGCATGTGGTAAAGATTCATGTTCATTTTTAGCCACATGTTCAGTTATTCTAGCACCATTATTTATTTATTTATTTATTTTTAAAGATGTATTTATTTATTGATTTGAGATGGAGGGAACGAGAGAGCACTAGTAGAGGGAGGGGCAGAGAGAGAGGGAGAAGCAGGCTCCCTGCTGAGCAAGGAGGATGCAGGGCTGGATCCCAGGAGGCTGGGATCATGACTAGAGCCTAGGGCAGATGCTTAACTGACTGAGCCGTCCAGGTGAACTGAGGGGGGGGGGGGGGGGGGGTGGGGGGGGGGGGGGGGGGTTACATCATTTTTTTAAATAAAGCTTAAATAAAGTAAAAAAAAAAATACATTCCTATTCAATTATATTGGCATCTTTGTCCAAAATTTACCATATATACATGAGTCTATCTTGGATATTATCTATTATCTTCCACTTATCTTTCTACCAATATTATGTGTCTTGGCTAAAAGAGCTTTATAATAAGTCTTTAAAACAGGTTGTGTAAGTTGTTTTTTGTTGTTGTTGTTGTTAATTGTTTTGGCTAATGTGGGTCATTAGAATTTACATATAAATTTTAGACTCTGCTTATCAATTTCACTACAAAATAAGCTTGCTACAATTTTAATTGTGATCTAGTTGAACCATGAGATTGATTTGGGGAAAATTCATATTTCAATAAGTCTTCAGCCTTCCAATTAGCAAATGTGCCCTCAGGTCTCGTTACATTTCTTTCAGCCATGTTTTTTAGTTCTCATTGCAGAGGTCTTGCACACTTCAAATTTATCCCTAAGATTTTGTGGTTTTGATGCTCTTAAAAACAAATTGTATTTTTTCTTTTGTGTTCCAATTTTCCGTTATTTTATAGAAATGCTAGTGATTTGGGGGGCGCCTGGGTGGCTCAGTGAGTTAAAGCCTCCGCCTTCAGCTCAGGTCATGATCCCAGGGTCCTGGGATTGAGCCCCACAGCAGGCTGTCTGCTCTGCGGGGAGCCTGCTTCCTCCTCTCTCTCTGCCTGCCTCTCTGCCCGCTTGTGATCTCTGTCAAATAAAATCTTAAAAAAAAAAAGAAATGCTAGTTATTTTTTATATGTTGATTCATATAAGTTCAGTTACTAGTTTTAGCTGTTTTCTTTTTTTTTTTTTGGGTACACCTCAGAAGTTTCTACATAGATGATCATGCCATCTGCAAATTAAACAGTTTTGTTTCTTGTCCATTTGGTATGCCTTTTTGTTTTTGCTTTTGTTTTGCCTTTTTCCATTGGTTTCTTTTTATATAGTGTTTGATTCAGTTTGATAATATTGTTAAGGATTCATATGCTTTAAAAAGCATGCAACATTAAGTTAGATACACACTCACTTGAGACAACTTATTACATTCTTCCTTGTGATATTGATGTGGCATCAGGTGTTTTTAGATGTAACCAAGACAACAATTTGTTGAGGATTCATTTGGTTTGAGTTTAATGGTAAATACTTTTGTAGTTCACTTTCATTTATAGTTACTTTATTGTATGCTCTCCTGATGCAGAGATATCCCTCTGACCGCAGTGCCAATAAACTCAACTTTGTGACATGACTGAAGTGTCTATTATGTCTATCTTATTCTAACTTTGGTAGAAATGTGCACAAGGGAGGAAAAAGGTTTGAAGTGCATGGAGCTGAAAACTTATATGTAAAAAAAATCTTTCCGAATAGAAATATTTAGCACACAATATGTTACTACTTCCTAATTATGTGCATTGAGCATGTTCCCATGAACTTTGTTCTCCTTTATAAAATGGAGATAAAAATATAATACATATGTTATATATAAATAGGTAATATATATAATACATACTATACATAAACTTAAGAGATTGATATTTTTATTGATATTGATAATTTTATCTCCATGCCATTGATATGCCATTGGAAAATATATATATATATATATATATGGCATTTGTCATTGCACTTTGAGCTGTGCTGGCAATTGTTATGTGATGGGAGAAAAATACTAAACTATAAGTAACACAATTCCCTTCTCCCTCCTTTTCTATAAAGTGTGGTTTCTGATAAAAATAACTTACATTTTGTGAGGTGGTAGAAGAGGATACAGACTAGGGGAGCCAAATCCCAGAAAGTATAGACTCGGAGGAAGAGTAAAATAAAAGGAAGAAATGTGTGCACCTGTAAGGAGCCTGACATTTGAGGGAGAATGATAATGGACAAGTAGGATTCTTAGAAAGTTCCCTGTTTGATGTACCATGTAATCCCTTTCTCAATGTCCTCAAAAGACCCTCAATAAAGGGTCTCGAAACCTTGAAGGGTTTGGGGGTAGATCTGTTTATTTTTAGTGTGACTTTGTGATGAGGCTGGCCTTAAGGAAGGAACTGAAAAGTACAAATGTATTCATTTGCAGCCATAATCAATTTAACTAAAACAGAAGTGTCATTGCAAGTCTGAAGGAAAGAAAGCGTTGGAGAAATCAAGGAAAAGTGGCCTGGATATACAGGCCTTTAATAAGTCAAATAAACAATAATATTAGAAAATGTTTAAGCAGGTAGAACCCTGGGAACAGATTTTCAACAGTCCTGAAGCCAAGGGTGATTTGTTAAAAAGCCACAAATAAGATGTTTGGAGACTTTATTTCCTTTTCATTCCAAGGTGTCTCCTGAGATGTTTAGAAACTCAAGATTCTTGAAGAAGCTATCAAAAGAACAGAAGACAAAAATACTAGCCACCAATCACTTAGAAAAAGATAAACTGTAACCGGAAGGAATTTACAAACTCAAAAGTCCTGTCTCCAGACAGTTTCATGCTTAATTTTTTTTCAGTGACACATTGGAAAGCTTTCACTGGTAAATCTATCCAAGACTGGAAAATAAATCACCGTTGTTTACCAAATTAGACACAATGTGCAAAGATTGGATGTGTGGATAATAGTTGTAGCACACTGGTTCCCATTTCACTAGATTTTGAAGTTTTTATAAAACCTATATGTTTGGTATGCCTGGGTGGCTCAGTTGGTTATGCATCTGCCTTTGGCTCAGGTCATGATCTTAGGGTCCTGGGATCAAGTCCCATATCCCGCATCGGGCTCCCCACAGAGCCCTGCTTCTCCCTCTGCCTGCCGCTTCCCCTGTTTGTATTATCTCTCTCTTTCTCTGTCAAATGAATAAATAAAATCTCAAAAAAAAAAAACCCTATATATTTTTTGAAGGATGATGCTCACTTTCATATAGATAGCACATGCAAAAGAAAGGAAAATTCAAGAAGAATTAATAATGGCAAATATCAGCTTTTAGCACTCACTGTGGGTGATTTATTTTACATACTCTATTGTCAAGCATCATAGTAATCATGAAGACTAAGAGTTATAATGCCAGTATTACCTATAAAAAGAAACCCGAGTTTATTTTAAGTAGAGCCAAAATTATCTATGCAAGTTTATGGGCACTGATGAAGCACTACTCAGATCCAGAGATCTACTTGACTCCAAATCCCATGTTCTTCTCAGCTACCAGCTGTAGGGATGGTCAATGTACTAGATTCCTTTGAAAGAACCCTAATTGCCTTCCCCTTGCAACAGATACATTCTAAGTTGGTCCATATTAGTTCTTCTAGAAGTCTGTTTTTTTAGACTATGCTTCATTTCATTACTTCGTGCTCACTACTAGTTCTCATTCTGGCCAAGGTCTATTGGTCCATGGGGAGGCACCTGATAAAAGCTGACCTATTTATAGTCTTTCTCTGGTTTCATAAAATTAATGACAAATAAGTAGAATTAAGAGCAACATATATGGCTTTGTAAGCTGGAGGAGCAGAAGACACCAAGATGTAGAGAAAGAGAAGAAACATGTATAGAGAAACATGAAGGTGAGAGAGAGATTTCTGCCTGGGTTCTTAATAGTTTCTTAATAGTTTCTATTCCCAGAACTCAATTCCAGCCACATTCTTCCTGTTGAGCACCACGATATTCCCTTGTTCCATTATGATTTGTTGCCCTGTTTTGCTTCCGTTAGCTCCAGCTGGCTTTCTTTACTTGCAATCCAAGAGTTCTAACACTAAATATGCCAGAGCTGATTTTCATCAGAAGGATAAACAGATAGAATTTCACTGGCCTCAAAGATCAAGTTGACCCAAGGTCTATGTCTTCCTTACAAAGACCTGCATAGATCTCTAACTGTAGTTCTCTCTGTGAGACCTCTGAGACCAGACCCTCATGCTGAGCACAAGATCTCATTCTAGGCAACAGGGATTTTAAGACACCTATACCAGTCATGCAAATGAGTTACCATTAATACCACCCAAACTCTGGATCAAACAGACCTGGACATAAATTCCATGTGCTAGTTTCCTGAGCGATCTTGGGGAAAAATCACTTAGTGTCACTAAATCGTAGAGTTTTTAAAAATGGAGATAATATATCTCAAATTGTGGTTGTCTGGCATATAGTAGGCACTCAATAAACGCTGCTTGTAGATTGCCCCAATTCTGACCTTATTATCCTACTGGTGATAAGTAATATTGCCATGCATGTGAATTCCCTACACTGGTTTTCTATATGATCTTCCTTTATAACTTCTTGTGTAACAGCACAAACTAAAGATAGAGAGGCTGCTTCCAAGGGTTAACAGTCTAACTGAAGAAAATTCACAGCCATGCAACAGCACAGGCTGGGTGTAACGATACAGGGAAAGCCCTGTGCTAAGGTCATACAACATGGAAACATCTAATTCAGACTGGAAGTTCAGAAGAAATTGTCTGGTGCCCCCATTTCCTGAGTCACTCTTTCCTTCTCAGAAAAGCTGTTAGATCTGCTTCCAGCCCCACTGTGAGTGAAAAATAAAGTGCTGTTCTGTTAAGTGACTAAGATTTAGGAGTTCTTTGTTATAACAAATGTGAATTATATCAATGAACCTAGTTCCCAACCACCAAAGTCCCATCTCTGAGCACAAGCCCCCAGGTTATGGATACTTGCATGTAGACTCAGGAACCACTGTCCTGCACAGATTTCTATTGTTTGCTGCAAAGCTTGTTGATTCTACACAGCTTGTCTTAACTCCGTCCTTTTGATCCATCTGTTCCTTTTAATCACCACTGACCACACCCTCCCCCCAACACAAGCCCCCATGGTGACCTCTAAGTATGTCTTCTGACTCACCTCACGGTGTCTGTCTTGTCTCCGGCTGTCCAAGGATGCTGGGAGGAGAGATAGAACAAAGTCCTTACTGCACAAAGGACAGCTTTAATTCCACATTCCCGCATTCTCCAGGTCTCAATTTCTATCTTTAACCTTTTCCTAAATCTGCAAAAATGCTTACTTAGTGACACTGCATTGTGACTCAATTGAATAGGAACAATGGCTTTTGTTTAGAGCAAGCAAAGACCTTACTTTTTTTTTTTTTGAGTAAAAATTCTAGGTTTTATTTTTACTTATTTATTTTATTTTATTTTTTCAGTGTCCTAAGATTCATTGTTTATTCACCACACCCAATGCTCCATGCAATACGTGCTCTTCTTAATACCCACCACCAGGCTCACCCAACCCCCCTACCTCCTCCCCTCCAAAACCTTCAGTTTGTTTCAGTGTTCACAGTCTTTCATGGTTTGTCTCTCCCTCCAATTTCTCTGAAAGATACAGATGTAGTGAAAAGAAGGGCCATCTGTACCCCAGTGTTTATGGCAGCAATGGCCATAGTCACCAAACTGTGGAAAGAGCCAAGATGCCCTTCAACAGACGAATGGATAAAGAAGATGTGGTCCATATATACAATGGAGTATTATGCCTCCATCAGAAAGGATGAATACCCCACTTTTGTATCAACATGGATGGGACTAGAGGAGATTATGATAAGTGAAATATGTCAAGCAGAGAGAGTCAATTATATGGTTTTACTTACTTGTGGAGCAGAAGTGAGCTGGGGGAAAGCAAAGACCCTGTTGTTTTGATTTAGTTTCCTAATTCCTCTCAACCTGAATTGGCACAACCTCCAGTGATCCTTTCTCTACTCTCCCTATCTTCCCTCTTCACCTTCCCTCCTCTACACACACACACACACACACCATCTCCACACCACACACACAATACTCCATGTAGGTTCAAGCTCATAATAGAGCCTTGTTGTGTCCTATATCCCATCCCACAGCACTTGGTTCAGGTTTCTCCATAAGCTTTTTCCAGAGCCTTCGCCCTGGGATTGGATCCAAGCCTATGAATTAGTTAGAGACGTGTCGGAAAAGGGAATCAACTTAGAATGGCCTCAGAGTTCTCCCAGATTCTGCTCCTCTGGATATTTTTGTTTGTTTGTTTGAAGTATGCCCCACACCCAATGTGTGGCTTGAACTCACGACCCTGAGATAAAAAGACACGTGCTCTACTGAGTCAACCAGGCACCCTGTTTGTCTGAATATTTTTACCCATTTGCTTGAGTGCCCAGGAATCCTCCCTGAAGACCCACTTGAACCAGATGAACATTTGGGACATGGTGCTTTGGCAAGGTTGGCTGCCCTTACTAGATTTTTCTTTACACTATATTTCTGTCATTTTTGGTTTTAACATCTAGTCTCAGTATATTCTGCACATAGGGCTATTTACATTATGATAATACTCACAGGAGTGAATGATAACTATCAATTCTGTCAAAGAAGCTAAGAAAGTTCTTGGATTTTAACTCCTTCCTAATTTGAATGCTTTGAATCTGGAGTCCAATTTTATAAAACTGGCAAGTGTTTTAAAACAGAGCCTCTTTACAAAGGCTTGATCTATCTTCACAGTCTTAGAAATTTATATTTCTTTTGTTACATTTTTTCTTTATCAAAGTAATATAAACACACTTCAGGGAAGAAGAAATGAAAAAAAATATTCAATCTCAGCCCTCAAGAAGAAATGTTAGCATTTTTCTACTGTTTTCCTTCTCTAGCCACTTTTTATGAATATGGACATTATGAACAGAATTATGATCATAGCATTTTTCTTCCATTTTATTTTAACTAATTATTCTACCCCACTTGTGGTTTTTAGTTATTTGACTATTTTCTTTTCAACTGCCTTTGGTTAAATGCTTGAGTCAAGAGATACATAAGAGACTTTTCTGAGTGACTTTTCTTACTCATTTCAATGGCAGCCAAGACCAAGTGATTGTCTAATAAATACCATCAGTTTATCACTAAATCTGTAAGAGGTAGTATTTCTTTCTCCCTCAAAAAGGACCTGAATAACAACAAACCACCAGATACTATTGCACAAACCTTCATCAGATGTTTAATGGAATTTACTATCATGATCACTGTTTCCTTCTTTCTTCTTTTTTTCTCTCTCATCTTCTAGCAGTTGGTACTGTGCCAATAATATCTGAGGATACAGAGATGAATAAGATAGAACTTAAAAATAAGTTTTAACTAAACAGCATATTTACTTATTTTTATTTTATTATAATATTTAAAGAAAATCTAAATTAACAAATTTTAATGAAAACTTTTGAGAAACTAGATGACAACCATAAAAATTTAATCTTAGCAATACTACATCATAGTATATTACAAGTAATTTTTTTTCCAAAGACACCACTGAAAAATCAATATAAAAAAGATCGTATTTATTTCAGCTATGGAGGAAGACAAAAATTTCCAAAGATAGAAACCTAAGTGAGAAGGAACAGCCCACAGTCTCTCAGTTCAGACCTGAACTTCCTCTTCTAGAAAACTTTACCAAATCCTGTCATCAAGCTGCTCCTGGGGTTCTTTCTAGGCATCTTAAGTCTCCTATTTGTCCTTGTCACTTCATTCATTAATGTCCAAAGTTCTTAGCGGTCTTTGGCGATCGGCTCCTTCTCTACCTGGGTCATTTCATAATAATATGCAATATCTCTCTCTTGCCTCCTTTGTCCACTCCCGCTCAGATCTAAAGATCTAGGGCTATAAGGTTGCTGCAAGAATGTAATTGATTTAGACATTCTGCTACGTCAGATATTAGCTGATGCATCAAAAGCAACTCAGTAAATGTTACTGTAAACATTAGTCACAGGACTTCTACTTTCTATTAGCACTATTACTACTGTTATCACTCTTTCCATAACTGCCGCTGCCCTTCCTCCTCTCATTATTCTGATTATGACCAATTATGGTTATGACTATGATTTGCTAGATCCTATGGCTAACATAGGATGAGTATTAACCATCCCTATTTTTCACTCAAAGAAATGAGACTGGGAGAGCTCAAGTTAATTGCCTAAGATTTAAAAGTTATGAAGTCAGAACTCAAATCTAGACTGCCTGACTTAAAACCTTGCTTCTTCTTTCATACTGTAATCATTTCTAACTAGAAGATTGTGTTGTTATGTGAATCTACATTTTGAAAATAATGACATGGTTCTTAGAGAACTTAGAGAAGTACATCTGAACTACATAAGTGGGATTATGCCCATTTCTGAAATTAACAATCAAAAAGTCAGCTGAACTGGTGTCAAATATTTGACTGAAACTCACAAAAGCAAGACATATCCAGAGCCAACAAGAGCAGCTTGGCTTCTCCTATTCTGAATTTTTGCCATTGTTTAAAAATATAAAAACAGAATGTAACATGTTGGAAGTAAAATGTCAGCCAATGTCCTTAGTCAAAACTGGGAATTGCTTTATTTTCATAATGTTCTAAAATTGTTATGCAAACATTATGACCTATTGAATATATTATTTGATTTTTTCATATGAGGCATCAAAATGTATAATAAGATGTTTTAATTTAAAAAGCATACTCATATTGACAGGGAAAAAATATCCCCCGAATTATTATACAATGCTTATAAACAACCTTACATATATTCTATTTAAGAAATTGTACTAGAGGGACGCCTGGGTGGCTCAGTTGGTTAAGTGGCTGCCTTTGGCTCAGGTCATGATCACAGCGTCCTGGGATCGAGTCCCGCATCGGGCTCCTTGCTCGGCAGGGAGCCTGCTTCTCCCTCTGCTTCTACCTGCCTCTCTGTCTGCCTGTGCTTGCTCTCGCGCTCTCTCTCTCTCTCTCACAAATAAATAAATACAATCTTTAAAAAAAAAAGAAATTGTACTAGAAACATGTATATTTCTTTTTTCTCTTCCGGTTTATCATAAGCAAATTGCACTGTAGGTATAGAGTCCCCTTGAGACCAAACTGCCTATTTTTAGATGGAATAATGTTACTTATAGATGTCTACATACACTATCAAAATTGGAGAAAAAAAATCTGTCCGCATAATGATTCTTCCACTTTAAGATTAGTTTTTATCCTGGAAGTTGAGTGTGTGTCTAAGCACATAAGACATAGAAGAGGCCAGTTGTTTGTATTTTTCATCTCTAGCTCTGACCCAAATCTCTATTAAGTCTCCATCCTGTGATAGCTTCCTTGGGCCAACTACTTTACAAATATTTTAACACTGTCCCCAAATGGAAAAGCAATATGTATTTCTGGCAGAGGTCTTGAGAAGGGAGAAGAAAAAAAATGACAGAATTATAAACATGCTAATATCTTCATCTTATGCAATAGGAAGTTGAGAAATACTGTCTCAAATTGATAGGAAAAGGGGCACCTGGGTGGCTCAGTCATTAGGTGTCTGTCTTTGGCTTAGGTCATGGTCCCAGGGTCCTGGGATCTAGCCCTACATCAGGCTCCCTGCTCAGCAGGAAGCCTGCTTCTCCCTCTCCCACTCCCCCTGCTTGTGTTCCCTCTCTTGCTGTCTCTCTCTCTCTCTGTCAAATAAATAAATAAAATATTTTTAAATAAATAAATAAATACATAAAAGTGATAGGAAAAGAAAGATAAAATTTAATAATATACTAGTAAACCAAATTCAACAGTGCATTAAAAGGATCATATACTATGACTATTAATCAGAGTTCCTTTTTAAGATTTTATTTATTTATTAGAGAGCACGGTGGTGGGGGAGAGAGAGAGTGAGCACAAGCATGGGGGAGTGGCAGAGGAAGAAGCATGCTCCAATCTGAGCAGAGATCCTGGTATGGGGCTTGATCTCACAACACTGGGATCATGACCTGAGCCAAAGGCAGATGCTTAAATGACTGAGCCACCCAGGCCCCCTTTAATCAGAGTTTTCCAGAGAAAGAAGCCAATATGACATATATCTGTATGAGAGGAGATTATAGGAATTGGCACATGTAACAGTAGGGACTGAGAGGACCCACAATTCAAGTCTAAAGGCCTGAGAACTAGGAGAGTTGGTGGTGTGAATTCTAGATCAAGTCCAAAGGCCCCAAAACTAGGAGGGCCAATGTGTAATAGCAGGATAAAAATGGATGTTCTAGCTCAAGCAAAGGGAGCAAATTCACCCTTTCTCCACCTTTTTGTTCTACTAAGGCCTTCAATGATTAAATGATGCCATACATATAGTTGAGGGAGATCTTTACTCAGTCTACCAATTTAAATGCTAATCTCTTCCAGAAATGCCCTGACAGATGCACCCAAAAATAATGTTTTACCAGCTATTGGACATCTCTAAGACCAGCTAAGTTGACACATAAAGTTGACCACAACAATGACCAAGTAGAATTTTCCCTGGGAAGCAAGAATGGCTCAACATATGTCAATCAATTGATGTGATACACCACATCAACACAATGGAAGAAAAAAATGCCCACATGATTATAAGTGCTAAAAAACATTTGACAAAATTTAACATCTTTTCTTTACAAAAACTCTTAACAAGGTAGCTATAGAAGGAAATTACCTCACCACAATATAGGCCATATGTGAAAAACTCAGAGCTAACATCATATTCAACTGTGAAAGACTGAAAGCTTTCCCTCTAAGATGTGGAATAAGGCAAAGATACCCAGTTTTGGAAGCCCTAACCAGAGCAACTAGACAAGAAACAATAAAAAGGCAACCAGATCAGTATGAAGTAAAATGATCTCTGTTTGCAGATAATTGATCATTTGTGTAGAAACTCTAAAGACTTAACCAAAAAAACAAACAAACCCCTAGAAATAAGAAACAGGGGTGCCTGGGTAGCTCAGTCTATTAAATGTCTGCCTTTGGCACAGGTCATTATCCCAGGATCCTGGAATGGAGCCTTGTGTTGGGCTCCCTGCTCAGCAGGGAGTGTGCTTCTCCCTCTCCTTTGGTTCCTCCCCCAGCTTGTGCTCACTCTCTTGTTCTTTCTCTCACTCAAATAGATAAATAATATCTTTTTTTTTAAAAAGGAGAAACAAATTCAGTAAAGTCGCAAAATCCAAAATCAATATACAAAAATCAGTCATTTTTTTAAGATTTTTTTTTTTATTTGACAGAGAGAGAGCAAGCACAAGCAGGGGGAGTGGGAGAGAGAAAAGCATGCACTGGCTAAACAGGGAGCCCAATGTGGGGCTCAAGCCCAGGACCCTGGGATTATTACCCAAACTGCAGGCAGATGCTTAACCGACTGAGCCACCCCTTAGTCAAACAACAAACTATCAAAAAAGGAAATTAAGAAAACAATCTCATTCACAGTAGCAACCAAAGGAATAAATAGGAATAAACCAAAGAGGTGAAAGACTTGTATATTTGTATAATTTAAAGTTATAAAACACTGATGAAGGAAATTAAAGAAGACATAGGTAATTAAAAAGACATTTGTGTTCATGAATTGGAAGAATTAATATGTTAAAATGTTCATACTGCTCAAAGTGATCTAGAGATTAAAGATCTAATACACAGCAATGCGATTATACTTAACAATACTGCTCTTAGAGGTTGCAGGAGGGTCAGTAACATATCTTCCTACTGAGAAGGTACTTTAAGACCAAAAATGAAGCAAGCACTCCATACCATTTATACAGCGTTTAATTCAGTCAGGTTAACTTACTGATGGGGGTGGGGGGATCGGGCAGAGCAGGGATCTAGGGTGTGAGCAGCCATTCTGCACCCAGTTCCAAACTTAATCCCCAGCTCTTATGGAGTGAGGGACATGGTGATGAGGTCACAGGGAATTTATCTAAAGTGGTACAGCTGTGCGCCAAAAGATCTCTACTAGTTTCCTAAAGTGGAGCCTTCTGTGTGCCACTGAAAGATCAGCCTTCCCACATTCCTGTCTGGGCATAC
The DNA here is from genome assembly GCA_003697995.1 of Taxidea taxus jeffersonii. Taxonomy (NCBI): domain Eukaryota; kingdom Metazoa; phylum Chordata; class Mammalia; order Carnivora; family Mustelidae; genus Taxidea; species Taxidea taxus. The sequence continues at coordinate 13,560 of RCUC01131414.1, forward strand.
ATTACCCTCCATGGGGCCTGGAACTCTTAGCCCTGGGAAGGTCACTGGGCAGACATGAACAAGATGGGCCAAAGATGGAGTCCATGTTGTTAGTTTCCTTCAACTGTTATCGCATGCATGAAATTTGCTAAGAGGGTAAATCTTCAGTGTTCTCACCACAGAAAGAAAGAAGGGGGGGAAAAAAAAACAGAAGGAAAGATAAGTACATGATAGCCATGTATGGTGATGGATATGTTAATTAGTTTGATTGTGGTGATGATTTCATGATGTAAGTGTGTATCAAAACATTAGGCCACACACCTTAAATATGTACTATTTATATTTGTCAATCTTACCTCAATAAAGTTGGGAAAAAAAACTGAAAAAAAAAGGTAGAGTTTGGTACACTTCATAAATTGATGTATTTAAGAAATGATATGTAGTAATAGAATTATTAAAACTGTCAAATGTAGAATGGCAAATAATGAATCAGTTAACATCTCATTTTTCATTATGTTAAGTAAATAGATGCTATCTGAATTTAATTGATCAAGCAATAAAATTATAAATATCTTGCTAATAATAATGGAGGTGACCACTAGGAGAAATAAAAGTAGAAAGGATTCAAAGTAATCGCGTCCAGAGAGTGAAACTGGCAAGGAGAAGGGGAACCTATTCCTTTCTATTTTGTAATTCTGTCTTTCATTTTCTAAATATATAAATTTATTATTTTGAAAATTTAAAAACCTCATAAGAGCCATTTTCCTAATACTGAAGCCTCACATAACGTTAAGGACTATGTTCCTAGAATTTCAGGCCCAGGTATGGGCAATGATTTGACTGAATTGATCTCAATGCATTTCAACAAATATTTGTCATTAGCTTAGTTTATATCTTCCTGATCGCTGGTCCCATTTTATGTATTTATTTATTGCCTGGTCTTGTCACCTGGACTATAAACTGTGAGGGCAAAGACTAACACATTTTGGCTTTTTCCCTCTCCACTGTAGAATTAAAGCAGTTTATTAAATGCAAAATCAGACAAATGCAGAACTAAAAACAGGTGGGTTGGTCAGAGGGTCAGAACACTTCAACAAAACGACCAAAGAGAAGTTATAAAGTAAAAGGAGTGTTCAACAGTGGGATAGGTAGCTTTGCAAAGTACCATACTCAAAAAAATCAGAGTCTAGTTGGCCATTTGTCTGGGATTCTTGCATTGAGGAAATGTATATTCTTGGACACCTCAGAAATTTAAGAAAAGATAATGCTCTACTTACACAGTCTTTCTTAATCCTTACAACAGTGTGTCTAGCTATGTAAAAACTACCCCAATTTTTCAGTAAAGTCAACAGGGCTGAGAGTGGTTCAGTAACTTGCCTTCATGCATCCAGCTAGAAAGATGCAGAGCCTGAAATTGAATTCATACCTACTTTTTTTCAAAGTCACACTCTCCAAAGATATTTGCAAACGACATATCAGATAAAGGGCTAGTACCCAAAATCTATAAAGAACTTATCAAACTAAACACCCAAAGAACAAGGAATCTAATCAAGAAATGGGCAATAGACATGAACAGACATTTCTGCAAAGAAGACATCCAGATGGCCAACAGACACATGAAAAAGTGCTCCGCATCACTGGGCATCAGGGAAATACAAATCAAAACCACAATGAGATACCACCTCACTCCAGTCAGTAGGGCTAAAATTAACAAATTAGGAAGTTACAGATGTTGGTGAAGATGTGGAGAAATAAGAACCCTCCTACACTGTTGGTGGGAATGCAAGCTGGTGTAGCCACTCTGGATAACAGTATGGAGGTTCCTCAGAAAGTTGAACATAGAGCTAACCTATGTATGACCCAGCAATTTCACTACTGGGTATTTACCCCAAAGATATAAATGTAGTGATCTGAAGGGGCACCTGCACCCCAATGTTTATAGCAGCAATGCCCATAATTTCCAAACTATGGAAAGAGCCCAGATGTCCATCAATGGAGAGGGGAATGGATAAAGATGTGTTACGTATATATAATGGAATACTACTCACCATCAAAAAAAAAAAAAAAAAAAAGGAAATGAAATCTTGCCATTCACAAATTCGCAACAAGGTGGGTAGAACTAGAGGGTATTATGCTGAATGAAATAAGTCAATCAGAGAAAGACAATTATCATATAATCTCACTAATAGGAGGAATTTAAAAAAACAAGGCAGATGATCATAGAGGAAGGGAGGGAAAAGTAAAACAAGACAAAACCAGAGAGGGAGACAAACCATAAGAGACTCTTAATCTTAGGAAACAAATTGAGAGCTGCTGGAGGGAGGGGGTGATAGGATGACGTAACTGGATGATGGACATTGGGGAGGGTATGTGTTGTAATGTGCACTGGGTATTATATAAGACTGATGAATCAGAGACCTGTACCCCAAAACAAATAATACCTTATATATTAATTTAAAAAAATTAAAATAAAAAAGCCACACTCTCCTTAAATTCTGTCTTAGCTCACAGCATTTTATGATGCTCTGAAACTTGCCAAAAAAGAAAATGTCCATTCTGTGACCCCACCTAATCACTCAATTTACTGAAATATCCAGATTTGGTAACAGCATCACCTTGTCCAAATGCTTGGTGTATTCTGAGTAACAAACAAAATTTAGCAAAGTCTCAGGAACTTATATATTTAGATTAGCTAGTAGTTTGTGTTCTTGCTATTATAGTCTCTAAATTGAATAGAAGGAAACTGAAACAACGTTTGTTTTGTCCTGCTTCTGTCTGTACATGACAGTTATTGCAGAACAAGTGCTCTTCCAAAGATTGTTCAGCAAAAGGTCATCCATAGCAGGTGCTGGACATTTAGTTCTGTGTATATCTTCTAGCTTGGACCACTTTTGTGGAAGCAAGGCTGCTCTTTCCAGTAGAAACCTTTGAAAAATTGTGTTCAGAGTCTAAATTTGGCATTGCGTCTATTAAAGCACTAAAAATGATTTTTCTCATTTTAAATTTATTAACCTCTTCTCAGTCCTAACTCCTAAATAAAAATCATTGGCCAATATACTTTCAGAGTCATGAAAAACACCAATTTCAGCCATTTGCCGATGATAAAACCTATATATATTCATTACAGAAAATTTAAAATATACAAATGTGTAAATAATTTTCTAGTCGCTTTTATGTTATATAT
>ML101857.1:4843-115608 GCA_003697995.1 Taxidea taxus jeffersonii
CTGTGGCTGAGGTCGAAGTGGTTGCTGCCTGTGTTCTCCTCAAGGATCTTGATGGATTCCTTTCTCACGTTGAGGTCCTTCATCCATTTTGAGTCTATTTTTGTGTGTGGTGTAAGGCAGTGGTCCAACTTCATTTTTCTGCATGTGGCTGTCCAATTTTCCCAACACCATTTGTTGAAGAGGCTGTCTTTTTTCCATTGGATATTCTTTCCTGCTTTGTGGAAGATTAGTTGACCATAGAGTTGAGGGTCTATTTCTTGGCTCTCTATTCTGTTCCATTGATCTATGTGTCTGTTTTTGTGCCAGTACCATACTGTCTTAATGATGACAGCTTTGTAGTAGAGCTTGAAGTCTGGAATTGTGATGCCACCAACTTTGGTTTTCTTTTTCAATATTCCTTTGGCTATTCGAGGTCTTTTCTGGTTCCATATAAATTTTAGGATTATTTGTTCCATTTCTTTGAAAAAACTGGATGGGATTTTGAAGGCATTGCATTAAATGTGTAGATAGCTTTAGGTAGCATAGACATTTTCACAATATTTATTCTTCCAATCCATGAGCATGGAACATTTTTCCATTTCTTTGTGTCTTCCTCAATTTCTTTCATGAGTACTTTATAGTTCTCTGAGTATAGATTCTTTGCCTCTTTGGTTAGGTTTATTCCTAGGTATCTTATGGTTTTGGGTGTAATTGTAAATGGGATTGACTCCTTAATTTCTCTTTCTTCTGTCTTGTTGTTGGTGTAAAGAAATGCAACTGATTTCTGTGCATTGATTTTATATCCTGACACTTTACTGAATTCCTGTACAAGCTCTAGCAGTTTTGGAGTGGAGCCTTTTGGGTTTTCCACATATAGTATCATATCATCTGCAAAGAGCGATAGTTTGACTTCTCCTTTGCCGATTTGGATGCCTTTAATTTCTTTTTGTTGTCTGATTGCTGAGGCTAGGACTTCTAGTACTATGTTGAATAGCAGTGGTGATAGCGGACATCCCTGCCGTGTTCCTGACCTTAACGGAAAAGCTCTCAGTTTTTCTCCATTGAGAATGATACTTGCAGTGGGTTTTTCATAGATGGCTTTGATAATATTGAGGTATGTGCCTTCTATCCCTACACTTTGAAGAGTTTTGATTAGGAAGGGATGTTGCACTTTGTCAAATGCTTTTTCAGCATCTATTGAGAGTATCATATGGTTCTTGTTCTTTCTTTTGTTAATGTACTGTATCACATTGATTGATTTGCGGATGTTGAACCAACCCTGCTGCCCTGGAATAAATCCCACTTGGTCGTGGTGAATAATCCTTTTAATGTACTGTTGGATCCTATTGGCTAGTATTTTGGTGAGAATTTTTGCATCTGTGTTCATCAAGGATATTGGTCTGTAATTCTCTTTTTTGATGGGATCCTTGTCTGGTTTGGGGATCAAGGTGATGCTGGCCTCATAAAATGAGTTTGGAAGTTTTCCTTCCATTTCTATTTTTTGGAACAGTTTCAGGAGAATAGGAATTAATTCTTCTTTAAATGTTTGGTAGAATTCCCCTGGGAAGCCATCTGGCCCTGGGCTTTTGTTTGTTTGGAGATTTTGGATGACTGTTTCAATCTCCTTACTGGTTATGGGCCTATTCAGGTTTTCTATTTCTTCCTGGTTCAATTTTGGCAGTTTATATGTCTCTAGGAAAGCATCCATTTCTTCCAGATTGTCGAATTTGTTGGCATAGAGTTGCTCATAATATGTTCTTATGATTGTTTGTATTTCTTCGATGTTGGTTGTGATCTCTCCTCTTTCATTCATGATTTTATTTATTTGGGTCCTTTCTCTTTTCTTTTGGATAAGTCTGGCCAGGGGTTTATCAATCTTATTAATTCTTTCAAAGAACCAGCTCCTATTTTCATTGATTTGTTCAATTTTTTTTTGGTTTCTATTTAATTGATTTCTGCTTTGATCTTTATTATTTCTCATCTCCTGCTGGGTTTAGGCTTTCTTTGTTGTTCTTTCTTGAGCTCCTTTAGGTGTAGGGTTAGGTTGTGTATTTGAGACCTTTCCTGTTTCTTGAGATAGGCTTGTATCGCTATATATTTTCCTCTCAGGATTGCCTTCGCTGTGTCCCACAGATTTTGGACCGTTGTGTTTTCATTATCATTTGTTTCCATGGTTTTTTTCAATTCTTCTTTAATTTCCTAGTTGACCCATTCATTCTTTACAAGGATGCTGTTGAGTCTCCATGTATTTGTGCTCTTTCCAAATTTCCTCTTGTGATTGAGTTCTAGCTTCAGAGCATTGTGGTCTGAAAATATGCAGGGAATGATCCCAATCTTTTGATACCGGTTGAGATCTGATTTATGACCCAGGATGTGATCTATTCTGGAGAATGTTCCATGGGCACTAGAGAAGAATGTGTATTCTGTTGCTTTGGGATGGAATGTTCTGAATATATCTGTGATGTCCATCTGGTCCAGTGTGTCATTTAAGACCTTTATTTCCCTGTTGATCTTTTGCTTGGATGATCTGTCCATTTCAGTGAGGGGTGTGTTAAAGTCTCCTACTATTATTGTGTTCTTGTCAATGTGTTTCTTTGATTTTGTTATTAATTGGTTTATATAGTTGGCTGCTCCCATGTTAGGGGCATAGATATTTAAAATTGTTAGATCTTCTTGTTGGACAGACCCTTTGAGTATGATATAGTGTCCTTCCTCATCTCTTATTATAGTCTTTGACTTAAAATCTAATTGATCTGTTATAAGGATTGCCACCCCAGCTTTCTTCTGATGTCCATGAGCATGGTAAATTGTTTTCCACCCCCTCACTTTCAATCTGGAGGTGTCTTCAGGTCTAAAATGAGTTTCTTGTAGGCAGCATATTGATGGGTTTTGTGTTTTTATCCATTCTGAGACCCTGTGTCTTTTGATTGGGGCATTTAGCCCATTTACGTTCAGGGTAACTATTGAGAGATATGAATTTAGTGTCATTGTATTGCCTGTAAGGTGATTGTTACTGTATAATGTCTCTGTTCCTTTCTGGTAATACTTTTAGGGTCTCTCTTTGCTTAGAGGACCCCTTTCAATATTTCCTGTAGAGCTGGTTTGGTGTTTACAAACTCTTTCAGTTTTTGTTTGTCCTGGAAGCTTTTTATCTCTCCTTCTATTTTCAATGATAACCTAGCTGGATAAAGTATTCTTGGCTGCATGTTTTTCTCATTTAGTGCTTTGAATATATCATTCCAGTTCTTTCTGGCCTGCCAGGTCTCTGTGGATAAGTCTCCTGCCAATCTAATATTTTTACCATTGTATGTTACAGACTTCTTGTCCCATACTGCTTTCAGGATTTTCTCTTTGTCGCTAAGACTTGTAAATTTTACTATTAGATGGCAGGGTGTGGACCGATTCCTGTTGAATTTGAGGGGTGTTCTCTGCACCTCCTGGATTTTGATGCTTGTTCCCCTTGCTATATTAGGGAAATTCTCTACCATAATCCAGTCCAGTATACTTTCTGCTCCTCTTTCGCTTTCTTCTTCTTCTAGAATCCCAATTATTCTAATGTTGTTTCGTCTTATGGTATCACTTATCTCTCGAATTCTCCCCTTGTGGTCCAGTGGTTGTTTCTCTCTCTTTTGCTCAGCTTCTTTATTCTCTGTCATTTGGTCTTCTATATCACTAATTCTTTCTTCTGACTCATTTATCCTAGCAGTAAGAGCCTCCATTTTTGATTGCACCTCATTAATAGCTTTTTTAATTTCAACTTGATTAGATTTTAGTTCTTTTATTTCTCCAGAAAGGGCTTTTATTTCTCCCGACAGGGTTCCTCTAATATCTTCCATGCCTTTTTTGATCCCGGCTAGAACCTTGAGATTCGTCGTTCTGAATTCCAGATCTGACATATTACCAATGTCTGTATTGATTAGGTCCCTAGCCTTCGGTCCTGCCTCCTGTTCTTTTTTATGTGGTGAGTTTTTCCGCCTTGTCATTTTGTCCAGATAAGAATCCACTGTTCTCCTTGTTAAGTGAACTTGGTCTTGGCTGAATTTCTTGTTGATCTTCTGGGGGAGGGGCCTGTTGTAGTGATTTTCAAGTGTCTCTGCCCCAGGCAGAATTGCACCGCCCTTACCAGGGCCCAGGCTAAGTAATCCTCTCAGGTTCGCTTTTGGGTGCTTTTGTTCCCTGAACACTTTCCGCTTTCCGTAGTGTTCTGGAGGATGGGAATGAAAATGGCGGCCTCCCAATCTCCAGCTCGGAGGAGCCGAGAGCTAGGGGCCCCAGTCTTCAGTGCGCCTTCAGAGAAAAGCGCTTAATCACTCCCATCTCCCCAGCCTCTGGCCACGCTTGGAGAAAACCGTGCGTAATCAGTCCCGTCTCACTGGCTTCTGGCTGTGCTCCGAGGTTATCCAGCGTGTGACCAAGCGTCTCTGTCTCTGGCAGAGTCCCACCTGGAGTCTCCGAACCCCATAGATCCCTGAGCTCTCCCAGGTCAGAGTCTTCCCGGATCTTGTGGGGACCCCTCACACAGAGCACCGGCCCGTGCCACAGACCACGGCTCTAGGAAACCCCGAGTTGAGAGCTCACTCCTCGTCTCTGTCTCCGCAGCCAGCTTCCCCGCTCTAATACCTGTGAGCTCCGCGACTCTCAGACACCCCCGATCCTTCTGTGACCCTGTGGGTCCTGAGTCCACGCTGTCCCTGTTAGGTCTTCACCCCAGTTTAGCCTCTGGAGTGATGACCCTCCATGGAGCAGACTTTTGAAATTCCTGATTTTGTGCTCCATTGTTCTGCTGCTTGCCGGGAGCCGGCCCCTCCCCCCCAGGGTCTATCTTCCTGTCGCGTTGGATTCACTTCTCCGCTGGTCCTACCTTTTAGAAAGTGGTCGATTTTCTGTTTCTAGAATTGTTGTTTTTCTTCTCTTCGATCTCCTGTTGGATTCGTAGGTGTTCGGAATGGTTTGATAGGCTATCTAGCTGATCTCCTGCTGCCTGATGTCATCTCAGCCCGCTATTTCTCCACAGTCTTGTTTACCTACCCCTATCACCTCTTCTTTATCCATTCATCTGTTGATGGGCATCTAGGTTCTTTCCATAGTTTGGCTATTGTGGACATTGCTGCTATAAACATTCAGGTGCACGTGCCCCTTCAGATCACTATGTTTGTATCTTTAGGGTAAATACCCAGTAGTGCAATTGCTAGGTCATAAGGTAGCTCTATTTTCAACTTTTTGAGGAACCTCCATGCTGTTTTCCAGAGTGGTTGCACCAGCTTGCATTCCCACCAACAGTGTAGGAGGGTTCCCCTTTCTCCACATCCTCGCCAGCATCTGTCATTTCCTGACTTGTTAATGTTAGCCATTCTGACTGGTGTGAGGTGGTATCTCATTGTGGTTTTGATTTGTATTTCCCTGATGCCCAGTGATGTGGAGCACTTTTTCATGTGTCTGTCGGCCATCTGGATGTCTTCTTTGCAGAAATGTCTGTTCATGTCCTCTGCCCATTTCTTGATTGGATTATTTGTTCTTTGGGTGTTGAGTTTGCTAAGCTCTTTATAGATTTTGGATACTAGCCCTTTATCTGATATGTTGTTTGCAAATATCTTCTCCCATTCTGTCAGTTGTCTTTTGGTTTTGTTGACTGTTTCCTTTGCTGTGCAAAAGCTTTTGATCTTGATGAAGTCCCAATAGTTCATTTTTGCCCTTGCTTCCCTTGCCTTTGGCGTTGTTCCTAGGAAGAAGTTGCTGTGGCTGAGGTCGAAGTGGTTGCTGCCTGTGTTCTCCTCAAGGATCTTGATGGATTCCTTTCTCACGTTGAGGTCCTTCATCCATTTTGAGTCTATTTTCATGTGTGGTGTAAGGACATGGTCCAGTTTCCTTTTTCTGCATGTGGCTGTCCAATTTTCCCAACAGCATTTGTTGAAGAGGCTGTCTTTTTTCATTGGACTGGAATGTATTCATCTTATAACTCTGATCAATATGTCCCCTGTTTTCCCCACACCCTATTCCTGGCAACCACCATCCTATTCTCTGTTTCTAAGCTTGGCTTCTTTTAGATTCCATATACAAGTGATATCTTGTGGTATTTGTCTTTCTCTGTCTGACTCATTTCGCTCAGCATCATGCCCTCGAGCTCATCCATGTTGTTAACAATGGCAGGATTTCCTTTTATTTATGGCTGAATAATATTCCACTGTAAAACTGACCTAGGTTTTGAATACATTGGCAAACTTGACTAACATGTGTGTTATGTTTCCATGTGTTGGGTTTATCTACAGTGAGGCCCTGAGACCAGGGAGCAAAAATAAAGGTGTCCAAATAGTGGAGACACCAGACGCTATGGAGACCATTCCAGGTGGATGCAAATTGTTCCTTTCTCACTTACTAGCACTGTGACCCTAGGAAAAAAATTGAACCTACCTGTCTATTTTCTCAGCTTGAAAATTAGGATAACTACAGAGAATTCAGAGGTTTGATGATGGCAGATTAAATGAGGTAACATGGGCCAGAAGCCTGGTGTTTTTCCTGGATCCAGGGTGGTCCTCTTTATGAAGACCAATTGCTAGCTCTTCTCTCTCCATATGCTAACCAAGTGAGCATCCCCTAACCCTTCAGTAGTCCCATTTGTCTGTCTAGGTTCCTATGTCACAGTGTGCTTAAAAATTCCTTTATTTCTTGGTTCGGTTACGATTTGATTTGGCTGGGATGCCTGGGTGGCTCAGTGGATTAAGCCGCTGCCTTTGGCTCGGGTCATGATCCCAGCATCCTGGGATCGAGTCCTGAGTCAGGCTCTCTGCTTGGCAGGGAGCCTGCTTCTCCCCTCACCTCTCTGCCTACTTGTGTGATCTCTGTCTGTCAAATAAATAAATAAAATCTTAAAAAAAAAAAGATTTGGTTTGGCTATAAGTAATAGAGGCCTCAAATAGTAGCAGCTTAAACAAGATCAGAATTTATTTTTCTGCATAGACATTTGAAGATAGTGCAGATGGCTGTTCTGCTCATCAGAGACTGAGGCAGACTTCCTTTTGTTCCTCCATAATGTGTCTTTCTTTCCAAGTTACTTCGTGATCCATGACGGCTACTTTAGCTCCAGCTATCACTATCATGTCTCCATTCTGGCTAACAGAAATGAAGGAAGAATAAAGGAAAAAGTGGGCAAAGACCTTTCCCTACTATCTTTTCACAAAACATTGAAAGACTTTCATCTTCCTACTCATTGCCCAGAACTTAAGCACATGATCACTCTCAGCCACAAGAAAGGTTGCGATATGTCCATCTTACAAATTGGGTTTCTAATACTCTGGAAAAGGAAGAATGGGTATTGGGGATGACCTGAACTCCCAGCTCTGCATTAACAGTTATTTCAATTACTGCCCACATGTATAGATGTTTTCCAACCCAAGAGTTGCTTGTTTTCTGAACATGATCACTATCTGCAAAGCCTTCTCTTCTCAGCTCTCACTATGGGCAGAGAGGCAGGAAGCTATGAATCATGGCCTACTGCCCCCCACACCCTGAACCAAATATAGCAAAAGAGGAGTGGTTCTCTAAGAAACAGGTGGTGCTAGTAAAAGAACAGGAAACAGAATACTGGGCTGACCAAACCAAAATATGTCAACTACATTTTTGCAACTTGTTGATGGAGAAATGTTTTCAACAGAACCCATGAATAAAAAGGAAAAAAAAAAGCAAATGCCAGTAGAACCTTCTTACAACCCTGATTCTGGCCATTGATGGTCAAGAAGCCTTCTGATTTCATGACTGGCTCAGAGCTAGGCCTTTGGGTGGAATGTATCTAAGTACATTGGGCAAGAAGTCCTCCCTTGCATTGGGGGTGCTACCCTGGAGTCAGGTAAGCCAGGGGCTGCTCGTAGCCATTCCTTAACAACACAGACACACAGACACACACGCACACACACAGAGAGATTGAGAAAAGCTCATCTTCAGTAAAAGAACAAAAGAGAATATGGCCAATAGACAGAGGAAGTCTGAACTGAGAAATAGAGTAGGAGAATAAGTTTTGGTGTCATATCTTGAGTCCTTCGGGGTTCTTGAGGCCAGCTCTACCCTATGTTAGTTTTAGATCTCAAATAAGTCTTTCTTTTGCTTAAACTTGAGGTGGGCTTCTGTCATTGTAACTGAGAAATGTGTGACAAATGTAGGTGTCGCCTTCAAAATTCATGAGAAGTGGGTGTTCATAGACCTGGCTGTGAATCTGAGATGTCAGAGTACCTTGGTTTTAAAATTAAGATTAAAAAAGATACAAAATTAAATCACTGTATATGTACTAATTAAAATTAACAGTTTAAAATGTCAGGATAACAGGTTTGAAGCATGGGGTGTGGATTCAGAATGCCCAAATCTGGGTCCTCCACTTAGCATACGATTTTTGCAAACTTACACTGTCAGTTTCAGAGAAATACTAATAAACCTATCTCATAGAAGTGTTCTGAGGTTCAGTAAAAGAGTAAATATTGCTAAAGCACCTAAAATAATGCTTAGCCTGTAGCAGGTACTTCCGAGGTGTAGTGCTATTCTGGATCCTTTTGTAAATTACTAAGACTTTTTTCCTTTGGCATTTCAGATACAGATGTTTGAATTAATTTCATTTTAAACATTTTGTAAAACAACTACTCTATAATGTACAGACAATATCGCTACATATTCGTAGACGAAGATTGGTTCAAATAAGGTACATCTACATAGAATTAAAATAAGGCAGTTCTCTGATAGTTATTTGCTATAGAATTCTCCACATAAACCCAGTACTCATGTGGGATGTAGATTTTGCAGACTGTCTATCACTGCAATTACCTTGTCTCAGTAATATTTTCTGGAGATGATTATTTGAAAAGTTGGGGCACAGAAGTGTTAAGTATGTACCATACCTGCTACCCTAACCAGGGCAGACCTGTTGCCTTAGATTCACAAAGGCACCTGACTCTGGGGACAGTCAGCAGAGCTTTAGAAATCATGAAATATCAGGATTCCAAATGAGTAAAAGATCCAGGCTCTAGTGAGCATGTATTAAGAATTAGGTGGGACACCTGGGTGGCTCAGTTGGTTAAGCGCCTGCCTTCGGCTCAGGTCCTGATCCCAGCATCCTGGGATCGAGTCCCACATCGGGGTCCTTGCTCGGCAAGGAGCCTGCTTCTCCCTCTGCCTCTGCCTGCCACTCTGCCTGTGCTCGTTCGCTCTCTCTCTGACAAATAAATAAATGAAATCTTAAAAAAAAAAGAATTAGGTTACATTAATGAAATCTCTCTGAACAACAGACACTTTCTGAATCCCTTGGAGGATGAGGTTGACTGTGTGCTATGTCCTAGAATGAAACATGATCTGGAGATATTTTGTGAAGGAACACCAGCTCTTGGTTATCTATGTATAAAGTTCTCTGTACTTTCCAAGCAAAAGGTGGAACAGAAACACATATTTAGATTTTAATGCTTCTGCACACCTCCATCTAACCATCCAAATGAACAGTCTTTCTATGCTAGGCTAGGCTGGCATCTGCCTTCTCACGAGGAAAGGATTGCCTTGGCTCACAATTGCAACTTCCTAAGGCTGGTTGTTTTTAGCTACAAGAAATGTTTTTCTGGTTCTGACCCTGTACATATAGACGCTTTCTTCCAAAGCCAAATCACAGAATGCTAGAGCCTCTTCACCTCGGCTTCATTTTATAGATCAGAGAATAGAGTTCCAGAAAGCAAGAAGCTGTCCAAGGTGATGCAGCCAATAGCACTATCAGGATGAGAATCTAGACTGTGTCCTGAAAGACTGACGATCATTATTTTCCCCCCAATCATTATTAATATTAGAGCAGAGAGACAGTTTTTCTCTGTGAATTGATTTGCATATGACATATTAGCATTATTTGCATGTTACACTGAATCAGTAAATCCAAGGGACAGCTAACCAGGAATTTGAGCCAGAAGGGACAATTGAACAGTGCAACTCCAGGACAAACCTGCTTCTTTGGCCTGACCCTCCAAAGCCAGCTACATAACTGACATGACAGTCCGACTCATCACTACTGTGAGGGAACATTAGCAAAGAACAGCCAACTGGGAATTGTCATGCTTGTCATCAGAACAGAGGGTAAAATATTTCATTAGGTAAACCCAGCCTGTTTCTAGTACCCTGTAGTGTACATAAAAGTCAGTGGTTGGTTACTTGCTTGTGACAAATAGTTATAGGCAGGAAAATGTTGGCATCAAGTCTAAATTGTATTCCCACACCTAAATGTATTCTCAGAACTAATAATATGTTGCTCGTGATTGCTGCAGAGCTAATATCACTGCCAAATTTTAATCTTTAAAATTATTCCTATCTTAAGTTTCTTGGCTCTTGACCACAGCACAAGCTGGGTTCTTGTTACTAGTTGGTATGCTAAAGGAAATGCAGCTGAGGTGAAAGAGAAGGTGTAAATCAAGAAAATAATTGTGATCTGAATTCTATCTTGTTCAGGACTTGAACATTCATAAAGAAAGTAGAAATTCTCTGATAGTATTTGTGACTTTTAAAAGGTAAAGTCTCGATTCCTAAATGCTTCTGAACTATTTTTCCTTATTTTTCTACACATCCATGAGTATTCTTTGATTTCTTTCCATCCTTGTCTTCTTTTCTCTTTTCCTTAGTCCTTCCAAATTTCCTTTTACATTCTCTAGTGTGGAATTCAGGACAGGGCCAAATGCTTGCAGGGGCTTCCCACCATGAGACGCTATAGCATCGGTTCTGCTGCCCAAGTGGGTTCCCACTTTCTGGGATGGCCCAACTCTCCTGCTGTAGGAGACATGAGGCATGTGGTGCAGTTGTGGGAGGCAACTCCTGAATCCTATCCTGGAACCATAGCAGGGCGGTGTTCCTACTGAGACCACCAGCAGTGGCTTTGGCAGGTACTCATGTATAAGAAAGACTGCATGGTATAGTGGGTGGAAAGAACACTGTGCTCAGGGCAAGGCCAACTGGGTTCTGGTCCTCCTTTCTGTGTGGTCCTGAGAAGATCATTTAATTTCTCTGAGCATCTTTTTCCTTATCTATTAACTGACAAGGTTGGACCATGCAATCTCTAATTCCTTTCCAGTTCCCATGTTTATGATTCAGGAGACTCAATTTGATCCAAGGCCTCAGTTTCATTTAATAAGACTCATGTTATGATGGGATTCTTCTCTACAGTCTCAAAATAAAATAAAAATAGATATTTGTTTTTGAGTTACAGCAATTAAATGTGACTGCTTTTGGTGTAATTCCAGCATCTGGGAGCTTACTAAGCATTAATGGAGGAGCAGACTGAGCCGAGGGCCTAATCTGACTTTTCATTTTAAATTGAAGATGATTGGGATGCCTGGGTGGCTCAGTTGGTTAAGCGGCTGCCTTTGGCTCAGGTCATGATCCCAGCGTCCTGGGATCGAGTCCCTCATCAGGCTCCTTGCTTGGCAGGGAGCCTGCTTCTCCCTCTGCCTCTGCCTGCCTCTCTGTCTGCCTGTGCTCGCTCTCTCTCTCTCTCTCTCTAACTAATAAATAAAGTAAAATCTTAAAAAAAAATAAATTGAAGATGATTGGTTCATCTTCGAAGCACTTATGTTCCCTGAAAGTATTAGATAACAATAAAAAAACAGTCAGAATTCCATGGAAATCAGTTGTCCCCATAGCAGGTAGTGTTGCACAATTCTCCAGTCAAGAGAGTGTCACTATGGTAACCACAGGGACCCTGCCCCAAATGTCCCCCTCTTCATCCAGTGGACAGAGTTACAATAACCCACTCTCTATACTTCAATGAATACATTCACATCAGTGGAATTTATTGGAGAAAACAAAATTTGTGGTTAAATACTAGGGATCAAAAAGAAAGACAATACTAAACGAGAGCTCTCATCTATGAAATGTTGAAATAAAAAAAATCAATGCCTTCCAGCTATCTGATTCATATAATCATCTAAACCAGAGGCTCTCAGCTTGGTGTGGGGATCCACTGGTGAGTCTCTATCCTTTTGGGATTTGTTGAAAATAATATGTGAGGTTGTATTAAATGTAATATTTTAAAGTAATCCATTTGCAAAATTTCACATAAAAATGAAAACAGATCCAAGGATATTAATATTTATTTCTCTCTCATTGCATTCCAGTGTTTTTAAAAGTTAAGGGTGAACAGGGTTGAATTAAAATTAAGGTACAGGGATCTGTGTGTTATTCTGGGAGTGTCAAGGAGACTGTGTCTTGCATATGAACTTATCCGACCTGGCAGGAAAAAGTTGAAATACGCTGAGCTAAAAGACTGTGACACAGTCGCATATTAACCTACGTTGAGCAATCACTAGGGACTCACCAAGAATGAAAATTTATAAATATATAATATTTTTCTCCCTGGGATTATTGCACACACACAATTTCCTTTATTATGTAACATGCACATGTTTGTTGCAAATAAGGTTAGTGTATTTAGATAAATCGAGAAGTAAACTGTATTCCCAAATGCAGTAATAGTAACCTATCTCAAGGAGATATTGTAATAATTAAATGAGTGGCTGTAGATATAAATCAGTGACAGAGCCTGGTCCAGAGCAAGCCCAACTGTGAGTGTTAGCTGTGATCCATATTGAAGACTTCAGTATATATCCTTTTAATTTACCCTCCCAACCGTTTCTCCTTCAGTATTTCCTAACTCAGCAAATGGCAGTCTCATTTTTTAAAAATATACTTAGGCCCAAAACTTCACTGCTATCTCTCTCACTCCTCCTTTTACCTCAGGCCAAATCCAATATAACAGATAAACCTGGTGATTCTACCTTTAATATATATCCAGAATTTTACTACTTCTCAACAACTCCATGACTACTACCCTTGCTCAAGTCATTGGCATCTCCTGCCAAAAGTACTTCAGTGACCTTTGAACTGATCTTTCTGCTTCCGCTCTTGTCTCATTACAGACTTTCCCCAAAGCAGCCAAAATCCTCTGTCACTTTCCTGCTCAAAACCCTCCAATGGTTTCCAAAAGACACTGACCTTTGCTAAACTTACTTTGTCTCCCACTAGCTCCCAGCCATGGGTTCTTTTGCTGTGTGTTGGGTGGGTCTACCATGCTTTACTCCCAGCATTTGAACTTGGTCTCTCCCTCTCTTATTACAGATTTCTATGCACATGTCATTTCCTCAGAGAATTCTTCTCTGATCACACTGTTTAAAATAGTCCTCTCCTGTGATATGATGAACACTGGGTGTTGTATGCAACTGAGGAATTATTGAACTCCACATCTGAAACAAATAATGAAATATATGTTGGCTAGTTGACTTTAAATTAAAAAAAAAAATAGTTCCCTCCTTTACACTTTAATTCTTCATCCTTCCTTATTTTTATTCACAACACTTCTCCCTTTCTGACATTATATTTGTTTGTTGACTCTCTCTCCACCCCAGAGGCCTGTTGCCAGTATGTATTTTTCTTAAGGCTGTATCTAAATGTGCTTGGTAACTAGTAAAATTTCACATGGGTTATATTTTAAGTAATACATTGTTCTGAGGGACAGTTGCAAAGAAGAGCAGCAATTCTAGAAACAGAAAATCAACCACTTTCTGAAAGGTAGGACATGTGGGGAAGTGAATCCAAAGTGAAGGGAAGATAGATTGTGGGGGGAAGGGCCAGCTCCTGGCAAGTGGCAGAGCAACAGAGCACAAAATCTGAACTTTTAAAAGTCTGCTCCACTGAGGGACATCACTCCAGAGGCTAAGTGGGATGGAGCCCTCAGAGAGTGTGGTCTCAGGTCCTGCAGGGTCACTGAAGGATCAGGGGTGTCTAAGTATCACAGAGCTCGCAAGTATTAGAGCCAGGAAGCTGGCTACAGAGGCAGAGCTGAAGAGTGAGATCTCAGTTCGAGGTTACCTTAACTGTGATCTGTGGCACAATAAGACACTGCTTTTTGAGCAGGGACCCCACAAGTGGCAGATCCGGGGAGATCTCCCTGGAAGAGCGGCAGTGATCTGCTGGGTTTGGAGACTCCAGGTGGGGCTGTGCGCCACGGACAGAGATGCTTGGTCACAGGCTGGGTGAGCTTGGAGCACAGCTAGAGGCCAGGGAGATGGGAATGATTGAGGTTTTTCTCTGAGGGCACACTGAGGTATGGGGCCCTGAGCTTTCCACTCCTCTGGGCCAGAGACTGGGAGGCTGCCATTTTCATTCCCATCCTCCAGAATTCTATGGAATGCGATCAGGGAACGAAATGTCCTGAGAGCAAACTGGAACAGATTACTTAGCCTGGCCCCTGGCAAGGGTGGTGCAATTCTGCTTTGGGCAAAGGCACTTGAGAACCACTACAACAGGCCCCTCTCCCAGAAGATCAGCAAGAAATCTGGCCAAGACCAAGTTCACTTACCAAGGAGAAGAGCGGAATTCCAGAGGAGGAGAAAGCAAATCATGAAATTCATGACTTCCTCCCAATGATTCTTTAGTCTTGCAAAGTTAATTTATTTTTAAAATTCTTTTACTTATTCTAATTTTTTTACCTTTTTCTCTTTCCTCTTTTAACATTTTTTAACTAGTTTATCTTAACAATAACTTTCATAAAAAATTTTTTGAGCCTTCAATATTATAGTCTTATTTTATCCTTCATTGTATCTCACTTTATTTTTTGTATACACATAAGGTTTTTTGTTCTAAAAAGTTTTGGGATATAACTTATTCAAATAGATCAAAATATACCCTAAATCTAGCATAGGGCTTTGTTCTAGTCTCCAGCCTGAGCAAATTCTTTCTACTTTCTTTTTCTAACCAGCTTATCTTATCAACTCGTTTTTTAGAATTTTTTAAAAATTTTCAACTTTACAGTCATATTCCATCCCTTCATTGTGTTTACTCTTATTTTTGTGCATATATATACATATATATGTGTATATATGTACACACATATATGTATATGTGTAATATATTTCTTTCTTTGAAATTTTGGGATGTAGTTTCTTCTAAGGGACCAAAGTACTCCCAAAATTAAGTGCATGGCTCTGTTCTATTTACCAGTCTAATATCTATATTTTCTTTTTAAAAAAATTATTTTGAACTTTTTTACCCCCTTTCTTCCCACAATGATTTGGGGTCTCTTCTGATTGGGTTAACACACATTTTTCTGGGGTCTTTGCTACCCTTTTAGTATTTTATTCTCTCATTCATATATCCTTTTTTTTAAAAAAAGATTTTATTTACTTACTTGACAGACAGAGATCACAAGTAGGTGGAGAGGCAGGCAGAGAGAGAGGAGGAAGCAGGCTCCCTGCCAAGCAGAGAGCCCGATGCAGGGCTTGATCCCAGGACCATGGGATCATGACCTGAGCCGAAGGCAGAGGCTTTAAACTACTGAGCCACCCAGGCACCCCTCTCATTCTTATATTCTTATCTGATAAAATGACAAAGCAGAAAAACTCACCACAAAAAAAGAACAAGAGGCAGTACCGAAGGCTAGAGACCTAATCAATAAGGACATTGGTAAAGTGTCAGATCTAGAATTCAAAATGAGGATTCTCAGGGTGCTAGCTGGGCTAGAAAAAGGCATGGAAGATATTAGAGAAACTCTGTCCGGAAAAATAAAAGTCCTTTCTGGAGAAATAAAAGACTAAAGAAACTAAAATCTAACCAAGCTGAAATCAAAAAGCTATTAATGAGGTGCAATCAAAACTGGAGGCTCTTACTGCTAGGATAAATGAGGCAGAAGAGAGAATTAGTGAATGCAGAAGACCAAATGATGAAGAATAAAGAAGCTGAGCAAAAGAAAGACAAACAACTACTGGACCATGAGGGGAGAATTCGAGAGATAAGGGAAACAACATTAGAATAATTGGGATTCCTGAAGAAGAAGAAAGAGAGAGGGGAGAAGAAGGTATATTGGAGCGAATTATTGTAGAGAATTTCCCTAATATAGCAAAGGGAACAAGCATCAAAATCAAGGAGGTGCAGAGAATCCCCCTCAAAATAAATAAGAATAGGTTCACACCCCATCATCTAGTAGTAAAACTTCCAAGTCTTAGTGACAAAGAGAAAATCCTGAAAACAGCCCAGGACAAGAGGTTTGTAACATACAATGGTAAAAATATTAGACTGGCAACAGACTTATCTACAGATACTTGGCAGGCCAGAAAGAACTGGCATTATATATTCAGAGCACTAAATGAGAAAAACATGCAGCCAAGAATACTATATCCAGCTAGGCTATCATTGAAAATAGAAGGAGAGATAAAAAGCTTCCAGGACAAACAAAAACTAAAAGAATTTGTAAACACCAAACCAGCTCTACAGGAAATATTGAAAGGGGTCCTCTAAGCAAAGAGAGAGCCTAAAAGTAGTAGACCAGAAAGGAGCAGAGACAATATATACTAACAGTCACCTTACAGGCAATACAATGGCACTAAATTAATATCTCTCAATACTTACCCTGATTGTAAATGGGCTAAATGCCCCAATCAAAAGGCACATGGTATCAGCATGGATAAAAAACAAAACCCATCAATATGCTGTCTACAAGAAACTCATTTTAGACCCAAATATACTTCCAGATTCAAACTGAGGGGGTGAAAAACAATTTGCCATGCTAATGGACATCAAAAGAAAGCTGGGGTGGCAATCCTTGTATCAGATAAATCAGATTTTAAGCCAAAGACTATAATCAGAGATAAGAAAGGACACTATATCATACTCAAAAGGTCTGTCACACAAGAACACCTAACAATTTTAAATATCTATGCCCCTAACATGGGAGCAGCCAACTATATAAACCAATTAATAACAAAATCAAAGAAACACATTGACAATAAGACAATAATAGTAGGGGACTTTAACACCTCCCTCACTGAAATGGAGAGATCATCCAAGCAAAGATGAACAAGGAAATAAAGGCCTTAAATGAAACACTGGACCAGATGGACATCACAGATATATTCAGAACATTCCATCCCAAAGCAACAGAATACACATTCTTCTCTAGTGCACATGGAACCTTCTCCAGAATAAATCACATCCTGGGTCACAAATCAGGTCTCAACCAGTATCAAAAGACTGGGATCATTCCCTGCATATATTCAGACCGCCATGCTCTGAAGCTAGAACTCAATCACAAGAGGAAATTTGGAAAGAGCACAAATACATGGAGACTCAACAGCATCCTTCTAAAGAATGAATGGGTCAACGAGGAAATTAAGGAATAATTGAAAAAAACATGGAAACAAATGATAATGAAAAACAATGATTCAAAATCTTTGGGACATAGCAAAGGCTGTCCTGAGAAGAAAATATATAGCGGTACAAGCCTTTCTCAAGAATGAAGAAAGGTCTCAAGTAAACAACCTAGCCTTACACCTAAAGAATCTGGAGAAAGAACAAGGAAAGCCTAAACCCAGCAGGAGAAGAGAAATCATAAAGATCAAAGCAGACATCAATGAAACAGAAACCAAAAAAACAATACAACAAATCAACGAAACTAGGAGTTGGTTCTTTGAAAGAATTAATAAGATTGATAAACCCCTGGCCGCACTTATCAAAAAGAAAAGAGAAAGGATCCAAACAAGTAAAATCATGAATGAAAGAGGAGAGATCACAACCAACATCAAAGAAATACAAACAATTATAAGAACATATTATGAGCAACTCTATGCCAACAAATTTGAGAATCTGGAAGAAATGGATGCTTTCCTAGAGACATATAAACTACCACAACTGAACCAGGAAGAAATAGAAAACCTGAACAGACATATAACCAGTAAGGACATTGGAGCAGTCATCAAAAGTCTCCTAACAAACAAGAGCCAAGGACCAGACAGCTTCCCAGGGGAATTCTACCAAGCATTTAAAGAAGAATTAATTCCTATTCTCCTGAAACTGTTCAAAAAAATAGAAATGGAAGGAAAACTTCCAAACTCATTTCATGAGGCCAGCATCGCTTTGATCCCAAAGCCAGACAAAGATCCCATCAAAATAGAGAATTACAGACCAATATCCTTGATGAACACAGATGCAAAAAATCTCATTGAAACACTAGCCAATAGGATCCAACAGTACATTAAAAGGATTATACACCACGACCATGTGGGATTTATTCCAGGGCTGCAAGGTTGGTTCAACATCCGCAAATCAATCAATGTGATACAATGCATTAATAAAAGAAAGAACAAGAAATACATGATACTCTCAATAGATGCTGAAAAAGCTTTTGAAAAGTACAGCATTTTTTTCTTGATCAAAACTCTTCAAAGTGTAGGGATAGAGTGTACATACTTCAATATAATCAAAGCCATCTATGAAAAACCCACGGCAAGTATCATTCTCAATGGAGAAAAACTGAGAGTTTTTCCTTTAAGGTCAGGAACACAGCAGGGATGTCCGTTATCACCACTACTATTCAACATAGTACTAGAAGTCCTAGTCTCAGCAATCAGACAAAAAAAAGAAATTAAAGGCATCCAAATCGGCAAAGAAGAAGTCAAACTATCACTCTTTGCAGATGATATGATACTATATGTGGAAAACCCAAAAGGCTCCACTCCAAAACTGCTAGAGCTTGTACAGGAATTCAGTAAAGTGTCAGGATATAAAATCAATGCACAGAAATCAGTTGCATTTCTTTACACCAACAACAAGACAGAAGAGAGAGAAATTAAGGAGTCAATCCCATTTACAATTACACCCAAAACCATATGATACCTAGGAATAAACCTAACCAAAGAGGCAAAGAACCTGTACTCAGAAAACTATAAATTACTCATAAAAGAAATTGAGGAAGACACAAAGAAATGGAAAAATGTTCCATGCTCATGGATTGCAAGAACAAATATTGTGAAAATGTCTATGCTATCTAAAGCTATCTACACATTTAATGCAATTCCTATCAAAATACCATCAACTTTTTTCAAAGAAATGGAACAAATAATTCTAAAATTTATATGGAACCAGAAAAGACCTTGAATAGCCAGAGGACTGTTGAAAAAGAAAGCCAAGGTTGCTGGCATCACAATTCCAGACTTCAAGCTCTATTACAAAGCTGTCATCATCAAGGCAGTATGGTACTGGCACAAAAGCAGACACATAGATCAATGGAACAGAATAGAGAGCCCAGAAATAGACCCTCAACTCTATGGTCAACTAATCTTCAACAAAGCAGGAAAGAATGTCCAATGGAAAAAAGACAGCCTCTTCAACAAATGGTGTTGGGAAAATTGGACAGCCACATGAAGAAAAATGAAACTGGACCATTTCCTTATACCACACACAAAAATATACTCCAAATTGTTGAAGGACCTCAGTGTGAGAAACGAATTCATCAAAATCATTGAGGAAAACAGGCAGCAACCTCTTCGACCTCAGCCACAGCAACTTCTTCCTAGGAACATCGCCAAAGGCAAGGGAAGCAAGGGCAAAAATGAACTATTGGGACTTCATCAAGATCAAAAGTTTTTGACCCATTCATTCTTTAGAAGGATGCTGTTGAGTCTCCATGTATTTGTGCTCTTTCCAAATTTCCTCTTGTGATTGAGTTCTAGCTTCAGGGCATTGTGGTCTGAAAATATGCAGGGAATGATCCCAATCTTTTGATACCGGTTGAGACCTGATTTATGACCCAGGATGTGATCTATTCTGGAGAATGTTCCTTGGGCACTAGAGAAGAATGTGTATTCTGTTGCTTTGAGATGGAATGTTCTGAATATATCTGTGATGTCCATCTGCTCCAGAGTGTCATTTAGGATGTTTATTTCCTTGTTGATCTTTTGCTTGGATGATCTGTCCATTTCAGTGAGGGGAGTGTTAAAGTCCCCTACTATTATTGTCTTATTGTCAATGTGTTTCTTTGATTTTGTTATTAATTGGTTTATATAGTTGGCTGCTCCCATGTTAGGGGCATAGATATGTAAAATTGTTAGGTGTTCTTATGTGACAGACCCTTTGAGTATGATATAGTGTCCTTCCTCATCTCTTATTATAGTCTTTGGCTTAAAATCTGATTTATCTGATACAAGGATTGCCACCCCAGCTTTCTTTTGATGTCCATTAGCATGGTAAATTGTTTTCCACCCCCTCACTACACCCAAAACCATAAGATACCTAGGAATAAACCTAACCAAAGAGGCAAAGAATCTATACTCAGAAAACTATAAAGTACTCATGAAAGAAATTGAGGAAGACACAAAGAAATGGAAAAATGTTCCATGCTCATGGATTGGAAGAATAAATATTGTGAAAATGTCTATGCTACCTAATGGTATGTACACATTTAATGCAATGCCCATCAAAATCCCTTCCAATATTTTCAAAGAAATGGAACAAATAATCCTAAAATTTATATGGAACCAGAAGAGACCTCGAGCAGCCAAAGGAATATTGAAAAAGAAAGCCAAAGTTGGTGGCATCACAATTCCAGACTTCAAGCTCTATTACAAAGGTGTCTTCTTCAAGATAGTATGGTACTGGCACAAAAACAGACGCATAGATCAATGGAACAGAATAGAGAGCCCAGAAATAGACCCTCAACTCTATGGTCAACTAATCTTCGACAAAGCACAAAGAATATCCAATGGAAAAAAGACAGCCTCTTCAACAAATGGTGTTGGGAAAATTGGACAGCCACATGCAGAAAAATGAATTTGGACCATTTCCTTACACCACACAGGAAAATAGACTCAAAATGGATGAAGGACCTCAACGTGAGAAAGGAATCCATCAAGATCCTTGAGGAGAACACAGGCAGCAACCTCTTCAGCCTCAGCCACAGCAACTTCTTCCTAGGAACATCGCCAAAGGCAAGGGAAGCAAGGACAAAAATGAACTATTGGGACTTCATCAAGATCAAAAGCTTTTGCACAGCAAAGGAAACAGTCAACAAAACCAAAAGACAACTGACAGAGTGGGAGAAGATATTTGCAAATGACATATCAGATAAAGGACTAGTATCCAAAATCTATAGAGAGCTTAGCAAACTCAACACCCAACGAACAAATAATCCAACCAAGAAATGGGCAGAGGACATGAACAGATATTTTTGCAAAGAAGACATCCAGATGGCCAACAGACACATGAGAAAGTGCTCCACATCACTGGGCATCAGGGAAATACAAATCAAAACCACAATGAGATACCACCTCACACCAGTCAGAATGGCTAACATTAACAAGTCAGGAAATGACAGATGCTGGCGAGGATGTGGAGAAAGGGGAACCCTCCTACACTGTTGGTGGGAATGCAAGCTGGTGCAACCACTCTGGAAAACAGCATGGAGGTTCCTCAAAAAATTGAAAATAGAGCTACCTTATGACCCAGCAATTGCACTACTGGGTATCTATACTAAAGATACAAACGTAGTGATCCAAAGGGGCACGTGTACCCGAATGTTTATAGCAGCAATGTCCACAATAGCCAAGTCATGGAAAGAACTTAGATGTCCTTCAACAGATGAATGGATAAAGAAGAAGTGGTATATATATACAATGGAATACTATGCAGCCATCAAAAGAAATGAAATCTTGCCATTTGCAATGATGTGGATGGAACTAGAGGGTATTATGCTTAGCGAAATAAGTCAATCAGAGAAAAACAACTATCCTATGATCTCCCTGATATGAGGAAGTGGAGATGCAACGGGGATGGGGGTTAAGGGGGTAGGAAAAGAAAAAATGAAACAAGATGGAATCAGGAGGGAGACAAACCAAAAGAGACTCTTAATGTCATAAAACAAATTGAGGGGGTTGGGGGGTGGGTTGTTGGGAGAAGGTGGTGGGGTTACATTATATGTTTAAATAAAAAGAAATGTAAAAAATATAAAAAAGAAAAAAACAAACAACAAGAACAACAAAAGATCAAAAGCTTTTGCATAGCAAAGGAAACAGTTAACAAAACCAAAAGAGAACTGACAGAATGGGAGAAGATATTTGCAAACAACATATCAGATAAAGGGCTTGTATGCAAAATCTATAAAGAACTTATCAAACTCAACACTGAAAGAACAAATAATCAAGAAATGGGCAGAGGACATGAACAGACATTTCTGCAAAGGAGATATTCAGATGGCCAACAGACACATGAAAAAGTGCTCCACATCACTGGGCATCAGGGAAATAGAAATCAAAATCACAATGAGATACCACCTCACACCAGTCAGAATGGCTAACATTAACAAGTCAGGAAATGACAGATGCTGGCGAGGATGCAGAGAAAGGGGAACCCTCCTACACTGTTGATGGGAAAGTAAGCTGATGCAACCACTCTGGAAACCGCATGGAGTTTTCTCAAAAAGTTGAAAATAGAGCTACGCTATGACCCAGCAATTGCACTACTGGGTATTTACCCTAAGGATACAAACATAGTGTGATCCAAAGGGGCACGTGCACCTGAATGTTTATAGTAGCAATGTCCACAATAGCCAAACTATGGAAAGAACCTAGATGTTCATCAACAGATGAATGGGTAAAGAAGTGGTATATATGTACAATGGAATACTATGCAGCCATCAAAAGAAATGAAATCTTGCCATTTGCAATGATGTGGATGGAATTAGAGGGTATTATGCTTGGTGAAATAAGTCAATCAGAGAAAGACAATTATCATATGATCTCTCTGATATGAAGAAGTTGAGAGGCAATGTGGGGGGTTTGGGAGGTATGGAAGGAATAAGTGAAACAAGATGGGATTGGGAGGGAGACAAAACACAAGAGACTCTTAATCTCACAAGACAAACTGAGGGTTGCCTGGGGGAAGGTGGTAGGGAGAGGGTTAGTTGGGTTATGGGCTTTGGGGAAGGTATGTGCTATGGTGAATGCTGTGAAATGTATAAACCTGGCGATTCATAGACCTGTTCCCCTGGGGCTAATAATACATTATATGTTAATTAAAAATTGAAAAATTAAAAAAAATAATTTAATAATTGAATTATTAATTGAATCATTGTTTTATTAATAGACCTTCAGACTAATTTCAACCTTTTTTGAATCATAAAAATGACTGGCACAAACATCTTTAAGAGCACCCTTAAATATAACCACAGATATATTGGAAATGTTCCAACAGATATGTTGGAAATGAAGTTATGACTTTAAGTGTGTTCATGTTGGGGGTTTTATTATAGTACTAGGTAGCCTAATATTATAGTACATAGCGTCAGAGTTGTTGTGCTGATTTTGATCTCACCATTAAAGTTGAGACAAAACTTATTGTAAGCCTTGTGTATATATAGGAAGACTCTGGAGGCAGACAGCAGGATTTCATTCCCTAAAATTGAATAGCACCCAAGAAAAGTGAAATATACTCAGCAGCACATAAAATGTTTGGATGATGGTAAGTATGTAATGGAGACCATTTTGATTTGAAGCATAAGTATACTTTAGGATTACTGATTTGCAGAATAGTGGCAGAGCTAAAAGCCAAGCCACAGAGCAACAATGCTTCTCCCAACCATTGGGCAAAAAGATGGTAAGACAAATCATGTTACAAAGCCTGTGTTTCTGCCTTAACATGGCATAGCTATACCAATGTGCATTTGGGTCAGAAGGAAACGGAGCTCCCTAGGAAATATTGTAGGTTTTCAAGGATTCCTGGAGCAAATATGATTGGACCATATTCCTGAAGAATAGGAGGTTCAATCTTGCCAACATGCCTTTCCTTGGGATATGTTGGTCTTCACTATCCAATAATTTTCCTTCTGTGCTGTTAAAATCAGAGATGCCCATGCTAAGAATGAATGATTTAAAGAAAGATGCATTTCTGTAGTGTGATATCTATTGGTCCTTAATGGACATCCAGCAGAAGTGGGAATGGAGGTGGTTTACCCTGCCCTAGGAGGCTGGCTCCAGGGAAGGCTAGCAGGCATCTGGTATTGGGACAGATGCTTCCAAAATGTGTAACAGCCAGGGTTGAGATTCTAAGTACTATTCTACTCTGGCAATTTTCTGCAACTTTGTGTTTGGAGAGAAGATCCTGACAATGTTCCAGAGGGCTGGTTAAGTTCTTCAGAAATTCCTGTGAGCCAGTGATCAGGAAAGCAAAAAAGGCATGGGGCAGCAGGTCCAGAAAAGCTGGACCAGTGTGGCCTCATGTGTGAACTTCCATGGAAATATTCCTAGGTTTCTTATCCTTGAATTCTTTTCTGGGGGACTGAGTGTGATTTTTTCCTGAGGATGAGGGGGGCATTAGCTATGTATTTTCTTGGCTCCAGGATGCAGCCCCCACAGACCCATACACTTTGCACATGGGCTCAGAGACCATGCTGCTGCCTTCCCTCTCTTCTCCTTCCCTTCACACTCCCTCTCTCTTGAACCTGACACATGTGGCAGAGAATTTAGATAGGCTACTAACCTGCAAGGATCAGACACATTTCTCTGGATATTCCTGCACCATCTTTCTAGCTCTATAGTGTCTGTGAGTAATAAAGATAGCCAACTCTGAATTTTTTAGCAGAACATAAATTCTGCTAATGTTAGCATGGCTATAAAGTTCTTAGAGAACAAGAGGATCTTTTGAAAATATTTGGTATTCTACCCTGTTCTCCATGCATACTCTATAGCACTTAACAACAATAACTTTTCCCCTGAGAATAATTTTAAATTTATTATTGTGGAAGCCCTGAAGAT
Source organism: Taxidea taxus jeffersonii (assembly GCA_003697995.1). Lineage (NCBI taxonomy): Eukaryota > Metazoa > Chordata > Mammalia > Carnivora > Mustelidae > Taxidea > Taxidea taxus. The sequence goes on from ML101857.1 coordinate 29,392, forward strand.
AGGTTCTGTAATCCTGAGTCTCTCTCAGACATGTGGAATAGGCAAAGAGAAGCCTGGAGAAGGAATGCACTTCTCCAAGATTCTCTGAAGAACTCCTCCCCGCCTCCCAGGGGGCTGGTTTCCATGTATTATCCTCTCAATCTCCAGCAGGTCCAATGTTAAGTGTTGGAGAGTTTGCTCGCTCATTCTGTGTTTTCCAAATGCCGCCACTCTGGGAGCCAGTGCGGAGCAGGAGACATGCATTAGCTCTGTACCCCCTGCTTCCTGGACCTGCAGAATGGAAACTGGGTTCTCCATGACTTGGACTGAGAGGCTGGACTAGGGGCACTGCTGTTCCCCCTTGGGGCATCTGATTGTTATCTCCCTGATTTCACAGTTTGTTAATGACATTTTCAAAAGTCCTGTGGGCTCCAAATTGTTTCCACAATTTCATTTGCTTTTGCATTAAGGCCTGATTTTTCTGTTTTTAAAGACTGACATTGTTACTGTCCTATAATTTAAAGTGTGTGACATTTCAGTATGAAAGCCTACGTCCTAGAGCTATGAACAGACTTCTTGGGTCACTTGAAGGAGAGCTGAATGGTTCCCTTTTGTTTTGATGGAGGGCCCTGTTCCTGCAGGAACTGTATCCGGACAGCCCTTGTGTAGGTCACATGCCTGGCAGGTTGAAGGAGGAGGCATCTGGGGGCTTGGTTCTGCTGGAAATTCCCCCCGGGCTAATAAACCCAGTGATACTTCTCGAGGGCCTTGGCTGCTTTAGACAGGGGACTTTGGCTGAGCATTTCCTCTGTGCCGGGCATAGTGTACTTAGTGCTAGAGGTACAAGCAGGGATAAAACAGTCTCTGTCCTCCAAAGGTTCAGGGAGTAGGAAGGCTGGAGGCTGGAGCTCTATCATGGTTCTGCCACTTACCATTTTTATGATGTGGTTAAGCCACTTGACTTTCCCAGGACTCTGTTTTCTCATCTGTAAAATAGCTTCACAATCTTCTGAAGCTGTGATGATAATCTGTCCACAGACAGCCTGGGGCTCACACTTGGAAATATGAACAAATACCTGCAATCAAGGTCTTCATCCTGGAGGGAGGTAGCATCTTATCTGGAAATCACTTCCCCAATTCCTGAGGGGTGTGGTAAGGATCAGTCACCAAGATCTCTGACAGTTTTCTACAATGGTACCAGCATGCCGGAGGTGCTGAAGAAATGTTCATTGTTTTTTCCTTCAAAGCCTTCCTGTGGCCCAGAGGCTTGATCTGTCATGGAGCGATTAGGGTAGTGTTTTGTTGGAAACTGAAGTGCCCCCCACCATTTTATGTTGTAACTGCAACACCTTAAACCTGGGGGTTTCCTATAAAATTCAAATTTCCTGCCTCTGTGCTTTAAATAGGTTTGCCAAAGTAATAGGTGTCCATAATTTTAAATAATAAAATAGTAGCACAAGATTTAAAACAAAATAGCAGTCCCTGGCCTTCCCATCACAGGTCATACTCCTCAGAGGCAGCTGCTTCCATTTCTTTAACTTTATTCCTTAGCATTTAACATCTGTATGTCTAAATAATATAACAAAACTGCTACTTCTCACTATGGTTATTACTTTTCTTATGAAAGATGGAAGTTGATCCCTCTTCCACATACTTATTTTTCTCTCCAGCCCCCATCTTTCCAGTGCAGTTAAATCATCATTATTTGTTAAATTATTACACAGTGTTTCCATGTTTAGGACAATGTAAATATCGCTCAAACCTCTCTGTGTGATGTAAAATAATCTAATATGATTAGATTTTCTTTCTTGTTTTCCTAGAGTTCAAACTGTCTTTTTTTTTTTAATCTGCTTAGTTTTATATCACAACATTAATTGGTTTCCCCACTCTCCAGGGCACCATGACTTCAGGAACTGGTTCCAGGTTTTTGTCTTTTTTTTTTTTTTTTTCTTTCCTGTTTCTTGGAGTTGTCTCTGGAGTAATTTTCCCCCTCCAATCTGAACTTAAGACTTTCAAGGCCCTCAGGATAGCTGCTGACCTGGGTATTCCATTCATTGTTATTCAAGGAATTCTCTTCACATATTCCTCATTTCCTGGATGTCTGGCATTCTTTTATCTCTGTTTATTCTCGTTTCTATGGAACACACCCTCTAATAGCTTTCTAACATAGGGTACATAGAAAGTAAACTTTTTGAGACCTTGTATGTCAGAAAAGTTTTACTGTACATTTACATTGAATTATAGTTTGGTTTCCTATGAAATAAATACTAGATTAAAACTATTTTTTAAATTTAGGATATTGATAGTATTGCTCTAGCATTTTCTGAAATTGGAGTGCTTTTAGAAAATGCAGTGCTGTGCTGATTCCTGGCCCTTGGTATTTGCCCTGTGTTTCCTGTCTGGGATTTCTTAGGGCTTTTTCTTTATTCCCAATATTCAGAAATTTCACAGTGGTTTGCTTTGGTGTGGTTTGTTTTTCATTTATTGTCCTGTGTACTTGGTGGGCTATTTCAACTTGGAAACTCATGGCCTTTAGTTCTGGGAAAGTTTCCTATATTATCTGATTTTTTACTTCCATCTGTTTACTTGGTGTTCTTTCTGGAACTTCTATTAGTCAGAGGTCAGACCTTCTGAATTGATCCTCTACTTCTAAAAATCTTTTTATCTCTTATTTTCCTATTGTTTTTGTCATTGTTATTGTTCTACTTAAGATTTTCTCAACTTTACCTTCTTTTTTCCTATTAATTTTTTATTTTGCATTTATATTTTTAATTCTCATGAAGTCTTTCTTGTTCTCTGAAAGTTTCTTTCTTTTCTTTTAGAAATACATTCTCTTCTTGTTATTTCTATTCATGGAGGCAATATTTTCTTCTATCTGCGGATTCTGTCTCAGCTTGGTCTCTGCTTCATCTTTTTAGTTTGTTTGTTTATTTTGTTTTTTTAAGGATTTTATTTATTTATTTGACAGAGAGAGACACAGTGAGAGAGGGAACACAAACAGGGAGAGTGGGAGAGGCAGAAGCAGGCTTCCCACTGAGCAAGGAGCCCTATGTAGGGCTCAATCCCAGGATCATGACCTGAGCCAAAGGCAGAAGCTTAACCAACTGAGCCACCCAGGCGCCCCCATCTTTTTTGGTTTGTTAACTTGAGTCTCTGCATTTCGTGTATCTGATGACCCCTGGCTGACTGCTGCTATAGGAGTGAAGAAGGGTTCAAGCTAGAGGTGTACCTAGCATATTTACATTTGGATCAGAGAAATTCATACACTGATCATACATGGATTGCCATACATGGATAACTTCAACAATGATGACAGAAGTCTGTCATAGTAATTATTTTCATGATTATTCAGTTGAAAACAACAATAAAAATAATGAATTTTAATTTTTTTTACATTTTTAAAATTTTTAAATTAAAAAAAATTTAAAGATTTTATATATTTATCTGAAAGAGAGAGAGAGAGAGAGGAAGGGAGAGAGCACAGAGAGAGTGTGTGAGGGAGAAGCAGGCTCCCCACTGAGCAGGGAGCCTGACCCAGGGCTTGATCCCAGGATTCTGGGATCATGACCTGAGCCAAAGGCAGATGCTTAAATGACTGAGCCATCCAGATGCCCTGAATTAATTTTAATTTTAAAGGAATTAATGAAATTAAGTATTTCATGCATATACTAACTTTTACAGTTACAAACAAAACTCATTCTTCATACTTCTCTGTGTCACTGCTTTAAAATAAATATAAATGAAAACTCTGAGTGGTAATGTGGAATGGCAAAACTCAGTAATTCAGAGTTTTCTTCTGTCTTTACAATTTCTGTGCTGTCATTGTTTACTTTTGGAATCTCCTGTTTAAGCACAGGAATATTTAGTGTTACAGGGATTGGATACAAAAGCCAATGTAAAGAATTTGGACCTTGAATGTACTCTCAAAAGGACATATATAGCTCAGTTTGTGTTAGTGGAAGAACTGACTCAATAATAGGGAATTTTCCAAATTAATTCCAAGTAAAGAATGAAAATGTGCTAATTTGTAGCTGTGAGACATACTATTGCTATTCCATAGTAGCCAGAGCAATTGTTTCGGATTTACATGTAGCAAGGAGTTTTTGGTGAGAAGTATTTTACCACTAAGGTTTTTTAAAGTTACTGCACAATTGTGCATAAAAATAAATAATAAAAAGCCAACCAACTTTTATGTGATTTAATCACTGGTTTTAAATTCTCTACAGGCAATCAATCCCTTATTATACCCTTGGCCGACAGCTCCCAGCCTGGCCCTTGCTACCTGACTGGTGTAGGAGGCTCGGGTTTTACCAGGTGTTGCGCAGAGGACAATTTCTTGAGCCTTTTCCCTAGGGCCAGTTAGTTCCTCCAATGGGTGTATGTATGGCTGCCAGCATTTGGGGAATTGGCTGAGAGAAGAAGGCTGGGTACTCCTGGTTTGAAAGACTCACCTAATCTTGTCTTCTGTAGAGGACTTCCCTCCCACACTCATTGAGTTCTGTTACCCAGCTTCCTTGGATTAATTTTTTCAGAAAATAAACTTTCTATCTCCTCCCAGGATGGGAGCTTGGGGGCCATAGTCATCTAGAAGTATAGGAAGGAAGATCTGTGTGCTCCCTAAATATACTTTCAACCAATTTCCTCTGTATTCAGCCTCAGTCCTCAATTCTGTTTTCTTTGGAGATTCTGATGTGTAAATTCCTGTCCATCCCTAGAATTCTGCAGCCCAAATCTTCAGGATTTTTGTCTGTTGCTTGGTGTTCCCCATCATGGTCATTAAAGGTCCTCACTTTTTTTTTTTTTTTTAGATTTTATTTATTTATTTGACAGGCAGAGATCACAAGTAGGTAGAGAGGCAGGCAGAGAGAGAGAGGGGGAAGTAGGCTCCCTGCTGAGCAGAGAGCCTGATGTGGGGCTCGATCCCAGGACCCTGGGACCATGACCTAAGCCGAAGGCAGAGGCTTTAACCCACTGAGCCACCCAGGTGCCCCCTCACTTTTTTACTTTGATGAGTCAGTTAGTATTAATTAATGTGCTTTGCATCTTCCATAGTTGGCTGCCTCTCTTTTTCAGTATCATTTGCTGTCATGATCTCTTTGTCTTTGTATGTTTTTATCACTTAAAATTATTTTTAGGGGCACTGTGGTATGGAGAAGAGATTAACACTTAGTTCCATCTATTTTATTTAATTATAATCTTCTTAGTAAGTAATTCTATTTATTATTTTTACATAAAAGTGGACATTGACATTTTAGAGAATAGAATGTAAAACTTTAGTTTTCTCAAAGACATTTTAAATTCAAGTTGTGCAACTTATTCTGCTATCAAATCCCAGAGGGAATGTATTTGCTTTGCTATTAGGGGTAATTTAGAGGACTAGTTGGAGGAGCTGTTGTGAGGCAAGGCATTTGGCTAAATGCTTTGGGAATCTGATCCTCAGTTGAGAAGGAATCCATGATAACCTTCAACAGGTCATAAACATTCATCCTCCAATTTACCAATCAGAAACAGACATGCTTTGCAAAACATGTTTTCTACCAAGCATCATGTGAAACCTAGGGTCACAAAATGACATAAAGAAAGTAATAAAAGGATAGAAAAAGCTTTCCAGCTAAATTCCTATTATCCCTGGCTTATATTGAATCCTAAACCCAGTTTGTAGCTCATAGAGTTAAGAGCTAGCTTAACTGTGGGTACTCTGTAGAAATTTATTTGCTTTTCTTGTCCTATAAGTATGGACCCTAAGGAAGTACTCTTGTTTCATTTTGTTTGCTAATTTTAGTTGATAATAATCAGTATTATCAAGGACCCAGGAAACTGGAATTATAATTTATTGGAATATTTATTAGACCTGATTCTTATTTGCAAACAACATAATTTACTGTGACTACTTCAAGCAAAAACAAAGAAATTTATTAAAGGATACGGAGTATTTCAAAAATTACCTCTCTTCGACCGTGTGAAATGCTTATGAAATGCCCTGAGGAAGAAACAGGGAATGTTTATCAATCAGCTTTCATTTCCTATCAGTCCAGTTTTGCCCATAGGGTGTTAACTTTGCACTGTTGGCACTGCATGTATATGAAGGCAGAGTCGATTTCTGTGAGTTACCAGAAGAGCTCTGGGGAGGGGGGTACCAAGAGAAAAGAGGAAGTCCATGCCAACTTGTTTTTAGGGGTAGATTTTGGGATTGGTGTTTGAGAATGAAATATATAAGGAGAAACTTTGGGAAAGTTGGGAATATGACTGCTCCTGAGAGGGAAGATAATAGGAAAAGAAATTTTCAGCTGCACCACTGTGGGTTATAAACTGATTCTTTTTTTTTTTTTTTTTAAACTGATTCTTTTTGATATCCTTTAATATATTCAAGAAAACATTGGGATTGCTTTTAATTACTTATAGTTGTTCAATGCTATTTATTTATTTATTTATTTTTAAAAGATTTTATTTATTTATTTTGACAGAGAGAGATCACAAGTAGGCAGATAGGTAGGCAGAGAGAGAGGAAGGGAAGCAGGCTCCCTGCTGAGCAGAGAGCCAGATGTGGGGCTTGATCCCAGGACCCTGGGATCATGACCTGAGCCGAAGGCAGAGGCTTTAACCCACTGAGCCACCCAGGTGCCCCTGTTCAATGCTATTTAATTGAATGCCATAGATGGTAGAGACTGGACCACATGGGGTTCTAGTTCATAAACAATTGTTAAAAGTACAAAGTATTCTCCAGTTCATGAGAACCAGCTTCTTCAGTAAAAATACCATGTCCATGTTTAGTCTCAGTGGATTATTGATGTGAAATTTCCAATGGCTCCCAGATAACTGAATTGCATTATAAGAAGAATAGCTTTAAAAAGGTCTCTGGACATTTTACTCAAGCTATGTCATTTTGGTATAAGCTAAACTGAAAGCCAACTTACTGAGGCTTTAAACAACTAGATACTTGTTCATTTTATCTTCTCTGTCTGATAATTCAGGAAGCATCCATGAGACACTGGATTCTTTGGGAAAGATCACACAAAAAAAGGAAGATGTGAACATTTAGCAAGATTAAGAAAGTTTTGAAGAATTTAAAACTTATCTAACAACATTTGAAGGCCTAGGTCTAAAGAGCTAACCTTTTTCTTTGGTCACCAAGAGTATCATTTCTCAGAACTTGCCAGGAAGAGAACACATGGACTCAATGATTCAGGGAACTGGAATCTCCCTTTCTCTTGGGGGAGCTGAAGAGTATGTGCACACATAACAATGAGGGGGAACTAGGCACACAAGCTAATTTGTGGGATCAGGAAGATGTCCAAGTTCAGAGCAGACAAGTCTGAAGGGATCAGGAAGGAATTGAAGGTCATAGCAGGTAATGAGCTAAGCTCAGTAAAGTCAGGTCCAAACAGGACTGACTGGACAGATCTGAAAGGTTGAGACAGAAAACATCTGGACCCCAAGAGGTTGCGTAATTCTAGGATGTGGCTTTGGCCCAGGAGAAACAATTCTAAGTGAGAAGTTTTAGAGTAATATTCTTGTATTTGCCACTTACTAGCTATATGACTTTGGGCAAGTCATTTAATCTCTATGAGTCTCATACTTTCATTACAAAATGGGAATAATAAAGCTTACTTTCTTGTTAGGGTTATTGTTTGTGAAATGCCTTTTATGGTTCCTTATACAGGCTCAAAGTTATATGATTATTTCTAAGACAGAAGTTATTTTGCTGTGAAAAACCTTGTTCTTATGTCTATGCATTCCTACCCTAACCCTGTGCTGCTTCACAGATAGATTAAAGCTACTACCACTTCCTTTTCCCTAACCTCCTACCTCCCCACTCTTTGCACACCTCTGACCCCACTCTGCTAAACTCAAATAAAACATTTGGAAGCCAATGAAGACATCTGTATAGATTAACTGAGCTTCAATGTCCTTACTGGACTTGACTATAAGTGTGCTCAGAACAGAGAATAACCTCAAAATCATGCCTTATGAAGCATAAGTGAGAGAACCAGGGAAATTTAACTTGGAACAGAAATGATAAAATCAAAGTAACTGTAATAGCTCATGCATTATGTGGTTCAGTTTGGATCTGTTTTGGGGAAATAATGGTGTCTTTACGGTGGCCACATGTAGAGGATTTGAAGAGGGAATCTTCATGCTGAGAAAGGGTAAACTCCAAGAATCTCCAAGGTCTTCTGACTCTGAGTGTCTCTGGCTTCAGGAAGCCCATGCTGACCTATGTGGTGTATGTGGCCTTGGTGAAGGTGTCAGTTTCTGTATGGAGCATATCCTGGCTCTATTCAGCCTCCAGACATGGGCCATGACATAAGGTTTGCCTCTTGGCATGTGGAGTTGGGGCCTCATAACCCTTATTATGATAATTCTGTCAAAGCCCTCAATACATTTCCTTTCTATTCATCTTTTCACCAGTTGGTAATTACATGCTACAGAAAGTGTACACAGAAGGGGCTTGTTTTGGTTACCATGTAGCTGGGTGGGAGGGAGCTATGGCTGGTGGCTGATTCTCTGGGGTGACTGGGCATGGGTTATGGGAATGGAGATGCAGTCCCTCATCAGTTTCCAGAGTGTTGCCTCGCTAGCACCCTGGAGCCTGTGAATAGTGTTTAAATCAATGGTCAAAGTGGAGAGGGCAGCTTAGTCCTCATTACTCCCCAGGACTAATTGACCTCTTCTGAAAAGGTGCATTCTTGATCTGGTGAGACTCTTCCTCATCCGGAAAGGCCAGTGAAGCAAAAAGATCTAAAGTGAAAGGGTAGGGGTGAGGGGTCAAGGGTGGCATTGAAGGGAGAGAAAGGTGCAGAGCATTCACTAAATAATTTCCACCAGAATAGAGCAGAACAAAGGCATCACCATCCTGAGAGCATTTGTTAAGGATTCAAACAGATCAAGCCTGTACAGAGTCTGGTGAACTTTTCCTGCCCTGGAGACTCTCAGTTTTGTCATTTTGATGAATCTCTAAGTTGTGTTCACTGTGAGTATCTCTGATAGCAAGTAAGTAATTTAACATAAAAGATCCTTTGAGAGAAATGCATAAAAATGGAGTCAAGCTCAATGCTTGGCAAAAGCATGCCATTTATTTTTAAATGTTCCCCTCATCTGTCTTAGTTATTACACTTGAGGTGAGCATAGCATAGTATATAGAGTTGTTGAATCACTATGTTGTATACCTGCAACTAATGTAACATTGTGTGTCAACTATACTCAAATAAAAAAAAAAATAAACCATCAAACAAGTTGTAATTAGAAAGGAAGGAATAAATATTGTGAAAATGTCTATGCTACCTAAAGCTATCTACACATTTAATGCAATGCCTATCAAAATCCCATCCAATTTTTTCAAAGAAATGGAACAAATAATCCTAAAATGTATATGGAACCAGAAAAGACCTCGAATAGCCAAAGGAATATTGAAAAAGAAAACCAAAGTTGGTGGCATCACAATTCCAGACTTCAAGCTCTACTACAAAGCTGTCATCATTAAGACAGCATGGTACTGGCACAAAAACAGACACATAGATCAATGGAACAGAAAAGAGAGCCCAGAAATAGACCCTCAACTCTATGGTCAACTAATCTTCGATAAAGCAGGAAAGAACATCCAATGGAAAAAAGACAGCCTCTTCAACAAATGGTGTTGGGAAAATTGGACAGCCATATGCAGAAAAATGAAATTGGACCATTTCCTTACACCACACAGGAAAATAGACTCAAAATGGATGAAGGACCTCAACGTGAGAAAGGAATGCATCAAAATCCTTGAGGAGAACACAGGCAGCAACCTCTTCGACCTCAGCCACAGCAACTTCTTCCTAGGAACAATGCCAAAGGCAAGGGAAGCAAGGGAAAAAATGAACTATTGGGACTTCATCAAGATCAAGAGCTTTTGCACACAAAGGAAACAGTCAACGAAACCAAAAGACAACTGACAGAATGGGAGAAGATATTTGCAAATGACATATCAGATAAAGGGCTAGTATCCAAAATCTATAAAGAGCTTAGCAAACTCAACACTGAAAGAACAAATAATCCAATCAACAAATGGGCAGAGGACATGAACAGACATTTCTGCAAAGAAGACATCCAGATGGCCAACAGACACATGAGAAAGTGCTCCACATCACTGGGCATCAGGGAAATACAAATCAAAACCACAATGAGATACCACCTCACACCAGTCAGAATGGCTAAAATGAACAAGTCAGGAAATGACAGATGCTGGCGAGGATGTGGAGAAAGGGGAACCCTCCTACACTGTTGGTGGGAATGCAAGCTGGTGCAACCACTCTGGAAAACAGCATGGAGGTTCCTCAAAAAATTGAAAATAGAGCTACCTTATGACCCAGCAATTGCACTACTGGGTATTTACCCTAAAGATACAAACGTAGTGATCCGAAGGGGCACGTGCACCCGAATGTTTATAGCAGCAATGTCCACAATAGCCAAGTTATGGAAAGAACATAGATGTCCATCGACAGATGAATGGATAAAGAAGAGGTGGTATATATATATACACACAATGGAATACTATGCAGCCATCAAAAGAAATGAAATCTTACCATTTGCGACGACATGGATGGAACTAGAGCGTATTATGCTTAGCGAAATAAGTCAGCTGGAGAAAGACAACTATCCTATGATCTCCCTGATATGAGGAAGTGGAGATGCAACAGGGGTGGGAGTTAAGGTGGTAGGAAAAGTAAAAATGAAAGAAGATGGGATCGGGAGGGAGACAAACCAAAAGAGACTCTTAATGTCATAAAACAAACTGAGGGGGGTGGGGGGGGAGAGGGTTTGGGAGAGGGTGGTGGGGTTACATTATATGTTTAAATAAAGCTTAAATAATAATAAAAAAAATATAAAAAAAGAAAGGAAGGAAGGAAGGGAAAAGAGAAAGAAAGAATAAATCGCAAGAAACAAAAAAACAAAAATGAAGTTTGATTCCTTTTTCAGTCTTCTATTGGTGATATAAAGCTCAGAAATTCATGCTACCACCCCCTAAGAGCCAAAACATTGATTCAATGTGTAGGAATCAATCTTCAGAGGAGTCTTGCCGAATATTCACTTTGATCTCTCCCACAGAGTACAGATAAAAAAAAATATAGACTGCTCTCAGATCACCTATTTCCAAATAAAACCAAGCATGTTGCTATCCATTGTCAACCTTGTACATTTGTCAGCCTGGTAATAATACCAAAGTGAATCAGAATAGAATTGATTTAAGAAGAATTGACTCTTTAGTCTGCAATTTGATGTAAGTTTTTCCTGCAGGCTGCTCACTAAACCTTATAGCTCTAGCCATACAACTTGTTCCCAAGTCCTTCTCCCCCTTTCTTCAGTGAGAACTTGTTTCTAAAGATTTTCAAGAGTCAAAGTTGGCACTCTACAATTACATGGTCCAATTTGGTAGTCACTAGCTACATGTGGTTATTTATATTTACACTTTAAAAAATTAAATGCAATTAAAATTTAGTTCCTCAGTCACACTTACCATGTTTGGATGCTCAGTAGCCATATATGGCTACTGACTACCTTATTGGACATCACAATTATAGAGCATTTCCATCACCACAGAAAATCCTTTTGGATAGCAATGATCTGCAATCTCATCTGTAGAAATGTGAATCTTCGAAATGCATTTACTTAGCATAGGGAAAGCACACTCTCATCTAAATACCCAGACATAGTGAAAATTTAATGGGCATATTTGCACTTCATTTCAATTTCTCTTTTGAAGATTGGTAATCATTGAATAATGACTGCTTCTCTCATGATCCTTAGTTATGGTAACCGAGACCCTGAACAAAGACCACTTTGGTCAGTAAAGAATTATACCTGCCCTTGTATAAATGGCATAGTCTTCTTGTTTCTCAGAAGAAAAGATCCTACGACTGTGACATTTTATTTCCTTGCCTCTTAATGGTCATTTGAAAATCAACCTTCATTTCTCTTTAATTACAGAATTCTACCAAACAGACATGACAAGTTTTTCCAACTCTAGAACTGCTAATAAGAGACCTGGAGGAAAGGCAAGGAGGTCAGGTCATATTAATTCCTTCTCAGATCTCTGATGATATTGAAAATTTACATGGAGCTGACTCTCCTGGCTTATTATGTGAAGACAGCATTACTCTAATGCCAAAATCCAGAGAAATATATTGTAAGAAAACCACAGACCAATATCACTCACAAATATAAAAATAAAAGTCTTTTAAAAAATAATAAATTGAATCCAATAATGTATAAAAATGATAATCCATCATGACTAAATGGGTTTCATCTCAGAAATTCAAAGTTGGTTTGGTGTTTGAAAATTGATGTACTTTCACAACCTAGAAAACAAGAGGCACATGGTAATCTTGATAGATACAGGAAAGAATTTAATGAAATTCAACATTTAATCATGATAAATAGTTTCAGCAAACTGGAAATAGAAAGGCACTCCCCCAACACGGTAAAGAGCACCTGTAAAAATTCTGTAGCTAACATGGTAATTCAAAATAAAAGACTAAAAAAAAATATAAAAGACTGGATATTCTCACTCAAGATTGTCAAGGCAGGGATGCCTGCTCTCACCACTTGTATTCAGTCTTGTACTAGAGATACTCCTCAGTGCAACAAGAAAAGGAAATAAAAGGAATTCACACTGGAAAGGAAGCAAGGAAATGCTTTATTCTTAGATGGCATAATTGTTTACATATAAAGTTTCAAACAATGTAGAAAAATGATATTATATCCAATAAATGAATTTAATTAAGTTTTAGGATACAAATCCATCATACTAAAATCAGTTGTCCTTTTATATAGTAGTAGTGAATAATTAGAAATTGAAGGAAAAAAACCAGTATAATTTATAATAGGACCCCAAATGACACTAACAACATAAATCATGAAATTAAATACTTTCAGGGGCAATTCTAACAAAATATGTACAAAAAGTCCTAACTAAATGCAGAAATATATATGGATTCATGAATTGGATGACTCAGTATTGTCAAGATGTCAATTTTCTACCCAAATTAGTTTATAGATGCAGTATCATCTCAATAAAAGTTTCAGCAAGTTTTTCCTAGAAATGGACAGGTTGGTTCTAAAGTGTATGTGGAAAATAAAAAGGTTGAGAAGCCAAGACAAAATGGAGGATTCAGGATACTTGGATTACTATAAAGATATGGTAATCAAGACTATGGTACTGGCAAAAGTATAGACACATGGTTTAGTGGAATGCAGTAGAGTCCAGAAATATATCTACATATACATGATTAATTGATTTTTGACAAAGAAACAAAGAAAATTCATTAGGAAAGGATAGTCTCTAACAAATGATGCCAGGGAAATTGATCAGCCATATGCAAGAAAATGAACCTTGATCTATACCTCATATTATATAAAAAATTAACATCAAACACATCATAGAACTAATGTAAGACACAAAACTATAAAACCTCTAGACAAACATAAAGAAGAAAATCTTTGTGATTTTAAACTAGGCAAATATTTTTTTAGATAGGATATAAAAAGCACAAGCCATAAAAGAAATATGGATAAATTGGACTTTATAGAAATTAAAACTTCTTAGTAAAAGACATTACTAAGAAAATGGAAAGAAAAGTTTGCAAAAAACGTAACTGAGAGAAGACTGATATCCAGAATCTATGAACAGACTCTCATCTGGAAAGAAATCAATCCAATATAAAAAATGGACAAAAGAGGTAAAAATGCTTTATTTTTTTTTCTTTAAGCTTTTTCATTTAAACATATAATGTAACCCCACCACCCTCTCCCAAACCCTCTCCCCACCACCCCCCTCAGTTTGTTTTATGACATTAAGAGTCTCTTTTGGTTTGTCTCCCTCCCGATCCCATCTTGTTTCATTTTTTCTTTTCCTACCACCTTAACTCCCACCCCCGTTGCATTTCCACTTCCTCATATCAGGGAGATCATGTGATAGTTGTCTTTCTCCAGTTGACTTATTTCGCTAAGCATAATACGCTCTAGTTCCATCCATGTCGTCGCAAATGGTAAGATTTCATTTCTTTTGATGGCTGCATAGTATTCCATTGTGTGTATATATATATACCACCTCTTCTTTATCCATTCATCTGTCGATGGACATCTATGTTCTTTCCATAACTTGGCTATTGTGGACATTGCTGCTATAAACATTCGGGTGCACGTGCCCCTTCGGATCACTACGTTTGTATCTTTAGGGTAAATACCCAGTAGTGCAATTGCTGGGTCATAAGGTAGCTCTATTTTCAATTTTTTAAGGAACCTCCATGCTGTTTTCCAGAGTGGTTGCACCAGCTTGCATTCCCACCAACAGTGTAGGAGGGTTCCCCTTTCTCCACATCCTCGCCAGCATCTGTCATTTCCTGACTTGTTCATTTTAGCCATTCTGACTGGTGTGAGGTGGTATCTCATTGTGGTTTTGATTTGTATTTCCCTGATGCCCAGTGATGTGGAGCACTTTCTCATGTGTCTGTTGGCCATCTGGATGTCTTCTTTGCAGAAATGTCTGTTCATGTCCTCTGCCCATTTGTTGATTGGATTATTTGTTCTTTCAGTGTTGAGTTTGCTAAGCTCTTTATAGATTTTGGATACTAGCCCTTTATCTGATATGTCATTTGCAAATATCTTCTCCCATTCTGTCAGTTGTCTTTTGGTTTCGTTGACTGTTTCCTTTGTGTGCAAAAGCTCTTGATCTTGATGAAGTCCCAATAGTTCATTTTTTCCCTTGCTTCCCTTGCCTTTGGCGTTGTTCCTAGGAAGAAGTTGCTGCGGCTGAGGTCGAAGAGGTTGCTGCCTGTGTTCTCCTCAAGGATTTTGATGCATTCCTTTCTCACGTTGAGGTCCTTAATCCATTTTGAGTTTATTTTCCTGTGCGGTGTAAGGAAATGGTCCAATTTCATTTTTCTTCATGTGGCTGTCCAATTTTTCCAACACCATTTGTTGAAGAGGCTGTCTTTTTTCCATTGGATATTCTTTCCTGCTTTGTGGAAGATTAGTTGACCATAGAGTTGAGGGTCTATTTCTGGGCTCTCTATTCTGTTCCATTGATCTATGTGTCTGTTTTTGTGCCAGTACCATACTGTCTTGATGATGACGGCTTTGTAGTAGAGCTTGAAGTCTGGAATTGTGATGCCACCAACTTTGGTTTTCTTTTTCAATATTCCTTTGGCTATTCGAGGTCTTTTCTGGTTCCATATACATTTTAGGATTATTTGTTCCATTTCTTTGAAAAAATTGGATGGGATTTTGATAGGCATTGCATTAAATGTGTAGATAGCTTTAGGTAGCATAGACATTTTCACAATATTTATTCTTCCAATCCATGAGCATGGAACATTTTTCCATCTCTTTGTGTCTTCCTCAGTTTCTTTCATGAGTACTTTATAATTCTCTGAGTATAGATTCTTTGCCTCTTTGGTTAGGTTTATTCCTAGGTATCTTATGGTTTGGGTGTAATTGTAAATGGAATTGACTCCTTAATTTCTCTTTCTTCTGTCTTGTTGTTGGTGTAAAGAAATGCAACTGATTTCTGTGCATTGATTTTATATCCTGACACTTTACTGAATTCCTGTCCAAGCTCTAGCAGTTTTGGAGTGGAGCCTTTTGGGTTTTCCACATATAGTATCATATCATCTGCAAAGAGTGATAGTTTGACTTCTTCTTTGCCGATTTGGATGCCTTTAATTTCTTTTTGTTGTCTGATTGCTGAGGCTAGGGCTTCTAGTACTATGTTGAATAGTAGTGGTGATAACGGACATCCCTGCCATGTTCCTGACCTTAACAGAAAAGCTCTTAGCTTTTTTCCATTGAGAATGATACTTGCCGTGGGTTTTTCATAGATGGCTTTGATAATATTGAGGTATGTGCCTTCTATCCCTACACTTTGAAGAGTTTTGATTAGGAAGGGATGTTGCTCTTTGTCAAATGCTTTTTCAGCATCTATTGAGAGTATCATATGGTTCTTGTTCTTTCTTTTGTTAATGTACTGTATCACATTGATTGATTTGCGGATGTGAAACCAACCCTGTTGCCCTGGAATAAATCCCACTTGGTCGTGGTGAATAATCCTTTTAATGTACTGCTGGATCCTATTGGCTAGTATTTTGGTGAGAATTTTCGCATCTGTGTTCATCAAGGATATTGGTCTGTAATTCTCTTTTTTGATGGGATCCTTGTCTGGTTTGGGGATCAAGGTGATGCTGGCCTCATAAAATGAGTTTGGAAGTTTTCCTTCCATTTCTATTTTTTGGAACAGTTTCAGGAGAATAGGAATTAATTCTTCTTTAAATGTTTGGTAGAATTCCCCTGGGAAGCCATATGGCCCTGGGCTTTTGTTTGTTTGGAGATTTTTGATGACTGTTTCAATCTCCTTACTGGTTATAGGCCTATTCAGGTTTTCTATTTCTTCCTGGTTCAGTTTTCGCAGTTTATATGTCTCTAGGAAAGCATCCATTTCTTCCGGATTGTCAAATTTGTTGGCATAGAGTTGCTCATAATATGTTCTTATGATTGTTTGTATTTCTTTGGTGTTTGTTGTGATCTCTCCTCTTTCATTCATGATTTTATTTATTTGGGTCCTTTCTCTTTTCTTTTGGATAAGTCTGGCCAGGGGGTTATCAATCTTATTAATTCTTTCAAAGAACCAGCTCCTAATTTCATTGATTTGTTCAATATTTTTTGGTTTCTATTTCATTGATTTCTGCTTTAGTCTTTTTTATTTCTCTTCTCCTGCTGGGTTTAGGCTTTCTTTGTTGTTCTTTCTCGAGCTCCTTTAGGTGTAGGGTTAGGTTGTGTATTTGAGACCTTTCCTGTTTCTTGAGATAGGCTTGTATCGCTATATGTTTTCCTCTCAGGACTGCCTTTGCTGTGTCCCACAGATTTTGGACCATTGTGTTTTCATTATCATTTGTTTCCATGGTTTTTTTCAATTCTTCTTTAATTTCCTGGTTGACCCATTCATTCTTTAGAAGGATGCTGTTGAGTCTCCATGTATTTGTGCTCTTTCTAAATTTCCTCTTGTGATTGAGTTCTAGCTTCAGGGCATTGTGGTCTGAAAATATGCAGGGAATGATCCCAATCTTTTGATACCGGTTGAGACCTGATTTATGACCCAGGATGTGATCTATTCTGGAGAATGTTCCATGGGCACTAGAGAAGAATGTGTATTCTGTTGCTTTGGGATGGAATGTTCTGAATATATCTGTGATGTCCATCTGGTCCAATTTGTCATTTAAGACCTTTATTTTCTTGTTGATCTTTTGCTTGGATGATCTGTCCATTTCAGTGAGGTGCATGTTAAAGTCCCCTACTATTATTGTGTTCTTGTCAATGTGTTTCTTTGATTTTGTTATTAATTGGTTTATATATTTGGCTGCTCCTATGTTAGGGGCATAAATATTTAAAATTGTTAGATCTTCTTGTTGGACAGACCCTTATGATATAGTGTCCTTCCTCTCTCTTATTATAGTCTTTGGCTTAAAATCTAATTGATCTGATATAAGGATTGCCACCCCAGCTTTCTTCTGATGTCCATTAGCATGGTAAATTGTTTTCCACCCCCTCACTTTCAATCTGGAGGTGTCCTCAGGTCTAAAATTAGTTTCTTGTAGGCAGCATATGGATGGGTTTTGTTTTTTTATCCATTCTGAAACACTGTGTCTTTTGATTGGGGCATTTAGCCCCTTTACGTTCAGGGTAACTATTGAGAGATATGAATTTAGTGCCATTGTATTGCCTGTAAGGTGACTGTTACTGTATATTGTCTCTGTTCCTTTCTGATAATACTTTTAGGGTCTCTCTTTGCTTAGAGGACCCCTTTCAATATTTCCTGTAGAGCTGGTTTGGTGTTTACAAATTCTTTCAGTTTTTGTTTGTCCTGGAAGCTTTTTATCTCTCCTATTTTCAATGATAACCTAGCTGGATAAAGTATTCTTGGCTGCATGTTTTTCTCATTTAGTGCTCTGAATATATCATGCCAGTTCTTTCTGGCCTGCCAGGTCTCTGTGGATAAGTCTGCTGCCAATGTAATATTTTTACCATTGTACGTTACAGACTTCTTGTCCCGTGCTGCTTTCAGGATTTTCTCTTTGTCGCTAAGACTTGTAAATTTTACTATTAGATGGCGGGGTGTGGGTCGGTTCCTACTGATTTTGAGAGGTGTTCTCTGCGCCTCCTGGATTTTGATGCTTGTTCCCCTTGCTATATTAGGGAAATTCTCTACAATAATCCTCTCCAGTATACCTTCTGCTCCTATTTCTCTTTCTTCTTCTTCTGGAATCCCAATTATTCTAATGTTGTTTCGTCTTATGGTATCACTTATCTCTCGAATTCTCCCCTCCTGATCCAGTAGTTGTTTGTCTTTCTTTTGCTCAGCTTCTTTATTCTCTGTCATTTGGTCTTCTATATCAGTAATTCTTTCTTCTGCCTCATTTATCCTAGCAGTAAGAGCCTCCATTTTTGATTGCACCTCATTAATAGCTTTTTTAATTTCAACTTGATTAGATTTTAGTTCTTTTATTTCTCTAGAAAGGGCTTTTATTTCTCCCGACAGGGTTTCTCTAATACCTTCCACGCCTTTTTTGAGCCCGGCTAGAACCTTGAGAATAGTCATCCTGAATTCCATATCTGACATATTACCAATGTCTGTATTGATTAGGTCCCTAGCCTTTGGTCCTGCCTCCTGTTCTTTTTTTTTGTGGTGAGTTTTTCTGCCTTGTCATTTTGTCCAGATAAGAATCCACTGTTCTCCTTGTTAAGTGAACTTGGTCTTGGCTGGATTTCTTGTTGATCTTCTGGGGGAGGGGCCTGTTGTAGTGATTTTCAAGTGTCTCTGCCCCAGGCAGAATTGCACCGCCCTTACCAGGGCCCGGGCTAAGTAATCCTCTCAGGTTCGCTTTTGGGTGCTTTTGTTCCCTGAACACTTTCCGTAGAGTTCTGGAGGACGGGAATGAAAATGGCGGCCTCCCAGTCTCCGGCTCAGAGGAGCCGAGAGCTAGGGGCCTCAGTCTTCAGTGCGCCTTCAGAGAAAAGCGCTTAATCACTCCCATCTCCCCAGCCTCCAGCCACGCTGGGAGAAAATCGTGCGTAATCAGTCCCGTCTCACTGGCTTCTGGCTGTGCTCCGAGGTCACCCAGCGTGTGACCAAGCGTCTCTGTCTCTGGCAGAGTCCCACCTGGAGTCTCTGAACCCCATAGATCCCTGAGCTCTCCCAGGTCCGAGTCTCCCTGGATCTTGTGGGGACCCCTCACACAGAGCATGGGCCCGTGTCACAGACCACGGCTCTAGGAAACCCCGAGTTGAGAGCTCACTCCTCGTCTCTGTCTCCGCAGCTGGCTTCCCTGCTCTAATACCTGTGAGCTCTGTGACACTCAGACACCCCCGATCCTTCTGTGACCCCGCGGGACCTGAGTCCACGCTGTCCCCGTGAGGTCTTCACCCCAGTTTAGCCTCTGGAGTGATGTCCCTCTGTGGAGCAGACTTTTGAAAGTCCTGATTTTGTGCTCTGTTGTTCCACAGCTTGCCTGGAGCTGGCCACTCCCCCCGGGGTCTATCTTCCTGTTGTGTTGGATTCACTTCTCCGCTGGTCCTACCTTTTAGAAAGTGGTTGATTTTCTGTTTCTAGAATTGTTCTTCTCTTCAATCTCCTGTTGGATTCATAGGTGTTCGGAATGGTTTGATAGGCTATCTAGCTGATCCCCTGCTGCCTGATGTCATCTCAGCCTACTGCTTCTCCCGTAAACATGCTTTATTAAGAAAGAAATATGAGAGGCCAAATATGCACATGAACAGATGTTAAATATCACTTATCATTAGTAGACTACAAATTGGAAAACTAAGATGTATCATTTCACACCTATTAGAATGGCTCAAATAAATACCAGGTTCTGGCAAGGAAGCTGAGCAACTGATAGGAATGCAAAATGTCACAGCTACTTTGAAAACAACTTGTTAAGTTTTCTACAAAATTAAATACACCTACCATATGTGGTAATCCCATTCCTCGATATTTACCCAAGAGAAATGAAAAGGTACATCTTCATGTAAACCCGTATGTGAATGGGTACACAAATTGCAGTAACATCCGCACAATGGAATACTACTCAGCACTCTGAGGATAAGTTACTGATTAATGCAACTGCATGAATGAATGTCAAAAGCATTATAATTGTAGGAGGTAAGACACAAAAGGCTACATACTGTAGGATTCTGTTTATATGATATTCTGAGGAAAGACACAAAGAAATTACCAGTGATTTTGGGGCGTTGAAGGTGTTGGGAGAGGACTGAATGCAAAAGGGTGTTAAGGGTAATGGAAATATTTGGTATCTTGGTGGTGATGCTGGTTACATGACTGCAAAAAATTCACAGTACTGTATACCTAAAGAGGATAAGGTTTACTTTATGTAATAGTACCCTAATGTGCAAATAAAAGGAGAGAAAGAAGAAATCTGAACTTTTTCCCTCCCACATTTTTGGATGACACTTCAGTCTTGAGGGTTTGATCTTACTTTGTTCATGGAAAATGAGGTTGGCCAAAGAGAATCTGTGGGTTGCCAATATACTATCTATATTTGCCAGCCTGGACAGTAAGTCTTTGCCTTTATCTTAGGTTGGCCAAGATCTTTTAGTAGGGCCTATTTCACTGAAACTGAAACTATCTCATTTTATAGCTGCTCTCTGATGGGCAGTTTCTATTCTGGAAAACTTACTCAAAGATATGCCAAATTTTGCCAGGTTTGATGTAGTTGTAACTGAAGATATAAATACTGCAATGAAAGAATGCAGGAAATAAGCAAGGCACTTAGGTTAAATAGTCGACTTTATATTCAGTTCCCAGAACCAAATAGATGCTCTGCTAGTCACTGTGTTTTTATGCTTCCCTATGGTACAAATGCTTCGATTCAGAACTGTGATGTCCTGTACTTCTCCACTGAGCCAGTCAGTATTGTCCCACTCCTCACACTGTACATGATCAGGTTTGTTCCCTCCTTCCTCCACCTGATAGCACTTTCCTTCAAAGGCAGAACCAATCTCATTCATTTTTTAAAGAAGGTGCTATAGTTGTTTCAATCCTAGGTTCTGGTACCAGAGTGTTCAATCTTGCTTACCACTTCCTAGCTGTGTGACTGGGCAAGTGACCCAATCTCTTGTGTAAAATGAGGATATTGACAGGACCTTACCACACTTGTGGAGTTAACTTTGAGGATTAAATGACCTGTTTCAGGTGAAGGGCTCAGAGATGTTCCTGGAGACAGGGCCATGTAACATGTGTTAGCTTTATGATTATTGATAGCAGATGTACAATGGAATCCAGATATATTCTCTTCCTAGTGCATCTCTCCCTAGTGCAAACCCAGACCTATCCTGAAGTCACCTTTTTTCTCTGCACTGTGTTATAAAAGTTCCTACAGCTGGAAAAAAATCACCCTTCATAGCCTTTCCGCATAGATATCGAGATGTTTCATAATAAGAAAAATTCAGCTTTTTGTGAACAGCTAAATATGAGTAATAGTCAACTCAGTTGTAGCCCAATATAAATCCTCTGTAAGCTATAGGAAACTCCCAGTCTCCTCACTCAGATTTCTGTTCACCATCCCAGGCATGGCTCTCAGAGAGGCTGCCCAGAGCTTTTCTGCTTTCTGGGCAGGATGGACATGGTGGGTAGGGAGAAGGGCTTCAGCATGAAAACATGAGTAGTTAACAATCTAGCGTGTGTGTGAGAGAGAGGAAGAAAGAGGGTGGGGGGGCGGAGGGAGTAAGGAAGGGAGAGAGAGGAGGAGAGAGAAAGGTGAATTTTGCTTTTGTTTTTGTTCTGTTTTGTTTTGTTTTGCAAAGCTCCTCTAGATTCTGTCAACATGAGTTACATGTTCTTCATGGTCACCACCAACATTGCACAGGAGATGAGAGCAAAATGCAGTCAAATCCAGGTTCCCATGTGTGGTTCCCATAGATACTTTTGCTTTTAAATTTGATGGAAACAAGCTAAGAATTCTCCAGCTCACCCAGAACTTAAATCTAGTGTACTTGAGATGAAAAATCTTGCTCCAAAATAAATGGTCATTTATTTATCTTCTGCTCTTCTTTCTTGCCCCTTCCTCCGTTCCTCTCTTCTTGCTTTCCTGCTCTTCTCGCTTCTTTCCTCTTATTACCAGGAATGGAGATAATTTTTAATTTTATTTAATCAAAGAATAAGATAGCCTTGAAGGTTCTGCTTTGGTTGGTTTCATTTTGAGAAATGAAGTTTGGCATATATACTTCCTTATTCAGTGCACTTCTAAAATGTAGATATCCACCACTAAAGGGCATTGCATGACAGTATATATGCACACAGACATAGACATCACCATTGTGAAATAGCAGGTACCATGGAGAATAGAGCAATGAACCATTTCCGCATTTCGAAAGAAAATACCCAATAAAACTCAAGCAAAGAGCCCAAAATAGCTCTACTTCACTTTTGGGCACTCTTGCATGGAGCTACTTACCCAGGGGCAGGACAAATTGGTGCCAGATGCCTTGTAGAGATGCCAGTTTCATGGATTTTTCACTCCTTTGTGGAAGGAAGAGTTAACAAAACATATTTGTCTTGTGCATTCTTGCATCTTATTTTTGCGTCTGTACCCAAATATGGCAGCCTTCATATGGATAAATAAGTAACACTGAAAATTGGAAAAAACGTCAGGTGATGCTAACGCCTTCTTCAACTGAAAAATACTGATTAATAAGTCCACTGTTCTTAGGGGTGATACTTCATTACAAAGAATATCAGAGTTGCACTATTAAACTGGTGGTTTTCAAGCTTGTTATTATAGAATTCTATTTTCCTGATGAAATATTACCTTGAACCTTGATAAAAGAGATATAGCTGTCCTGGTTTTACTGGGGGTGGGGGACAGGGTGCTGCACATTTGGCTTCTTCCTTGGCCCCCACTAGTGCTCCCTTTAATCCCTGTAACTCCACTGAACCATGAAGCTCCTCAGTGTGAAAAGTACTGACTAATATAGTTATTACTGAAGTCTTGGTGATGACTCAAGATGCCAGTGTCATGGAGCTGCTTGAGGCTTTCCTGGGTCTATGCTCTGTGACACCTTGAGACCCAGAACCATTGGACAGCACGTGCCCAGTGTCTCTCAATAGGAAGCAAATGTTTAAACTATCGTGACAAAGAATGTGAATCCATGGATTGAAATAAGTTACTTAGAGCAAGCATAGCCCTTGAGGACTTTGTCCTTTCCCTATAGATACAATATCGTGGGTTCTGAAAACAAAACTATTCTGTAACAGGAGATTTGGTTTGGTTCACATGGTTCACTTGAATACTCAGTCTTGCTCTTCATGTCTCTTTCCTGCCTGTCTCCACCTGCCTGGCTTTGTAGAATGGTGGGTAAGCAGCATGGGACATGCTCCAGCCACCAAGGACACGAAGCCTGCCCACCAACCCAGGGCCCTCAGCAGGAGGCAGGCCCACAGTTATCTTGTCTCAGAGAGTCAGCTAACAAGGTGAGTGTGTGTATAAGTAGTATGATTTTTCCCTCTAATTAAAAAATAGCAGTTTATAAGGAACATTTATAAAATATAATAAGCATAAAGAGTCAAGTTACCACTCAGAGAAGCATTTTAAGGTTATATATATATAACCTTAAAATATATATATTTCTTTTCAGTGTACCAGAATTCACTGTTTATGTTCCACACCCAGTGTTCCATGCAATATGTGCCCTCCATAATACCCACCACCAGGCTCACCCAACCTCCCACCCCCCCTTCCCCTCCAAAACCCTCAGATCGTTTTCAGAGTCCACAGTTTCTCATGGCTCGTCTCCCCCTCCAATTTCCCCCAACTCCCTTCTCCTCTCCAGCTCCCCATGTCCTCTGTGTTATTTCTTATGCTTCACAAATAAGTGAAACCATATGATAATTGACTCTCTCTGCTTGACTTATTTCACTCAGCATAATCTCTTCCAGTCCCGTCCATGTTGATACAAAAGTTGGGTATTCATCCTTTCTGATGGAAGCATAATACTCCATAGTGCATATGGACTACATCTTCCTTATCCATTCGTCTGTTGAAGGGCATCTTGGTTCTTTCCACAGTTTGGCGACTGTGGCCATTGCTGCTATGAACATTGGGGTACAGATGGCCCTTCTTTTCACTACATCTGTATCTTTGGGGTAAACACCCAGTAGTGCAATTGCAGGGTAATAGGGAAGCTCTATTTTTAATTTCTTAAGGAATCTCCACACTGTTTTCCAAAGTGGCTGCATGAACTTGCATTTCCACCAACAGTGTAAGAGGGTTCCCCTTTCTCCACATCCTCTCCAACACACGTTGTTTCCTGTCATGCTAATTTTGGCCATTCTAACTGGTGTAAGGTGGTATCTCAATGTGGTTTTGATTTGGATCTCCCTGATGGCTAGTGATGATGAACATTTTTTCATGTGTCTGTTAGCCATTTGTATGTCTTAATTGGAGAAGTGTCTGTTCATGTCTTCTGCCCAGTTTTTTGATGTGATTATCTGTTTAGTGTGTGTTGATTTCGAGGAGTTCTTTATAGATCCTGGATATCAGCCTTTTGTCTGTACTGTAATCTGTGAATATCTTCTCCCATTTCATGGGTTGCCTCTTTGTTTTGTTGACTGTTTCCTTTGCTGTGCAGAAGCTTTTGATCTTAATGAAGTCCCCAAAATTCATTTTCACTTTTGTTTCCTTTGCCTTTGGAGGCATATCTTGAAAGAAGTTGCTGTGGCCGATATCGAAGAGGTTACTGCCTATGTTCTCCTCTAGGATTCTGATAGATTCCTACCTCACATTGAGGTCTTTTATCCACTTTATCCAGTTTATCTCTGTGTATAGTGTAAGAGAATGGTCAAGTTTCATTCTTTTACATATAGCTGTCCAATTTTCCCAGCACCATTTATTGAAGAGACTGTCTTTTTTCCATTGTATATTTTTTCCTGCTTTGTCAAAGATTATTTGACCATGGAGTTGAGGGTCTGTATCTGGGCTCTCTACTCTGTTCCACTGGTCTATGTGTCTGTCTTTATGCCAGTACCATGCTGTCTTGGTGATCACAGCTTTGTAGTAAAGCTTGAAATCAGGCAACGTGTTGCCCCCAGTTTTGTTTTTCTTTTTTCAACATTTCCTTAGCAGTTTGGGCTCTTCTGATTCCATATGAATTTTAGGATTGTTTGCTCCAGCTCTTTGAAAAATGCCTGTGGAATTTTGATCAGAATGGCATTGAAAGTATAGATTTCTGTAGGCAGTATAGACATTTTAACAATGTTTATTTTTCCAATCCATTAGCATGGAATGGTCTTCCATCTTTTTGTGTCTTCTTTGATTTCTTTCGTGAGTGTTCTGTAGTTCCTTGAGTACAGACCCTTTACTTCTTTGGTTAGGTTTATTCCTAGGTATCTTATGGTTCTTGGTGCTATAGCAAATGGAATCGATTCTCTAATTTCCCTTTCTGTATTTTCATTGTTAGTGTATAAGAAAGCAACTGATTTCTGCACATTGCCTTTGTATCCTGCCACATTACTGAATTGTTGTATAAGTTCTAGTAGTTTAGGGGTGGAGTCTTTTGGGTTTTCCATATAAAGTATCATGTCATTTGCGAAGAGAGAGAGTTTGACTTCTTCATTGCCAATTTGAATACCTTTTATTTCTCTTTGTTGTCTGATTGCTGTTGCTAGGATTTCTAATACTATGTTGAACAAGAGTGGTGAGAGTGGGCATCCTTGTCGTGTTCCTGATCTCAAAGGGAAGCCTATCAGCTTTTAAGGTATATATCTTCAGGCTTTTTCTTTCCTTTTCTCCCTTCCTATTTCCTCTCTTCCTTTCTATTTCATTTCACCAAAGTAGGATCTCACTGTAACTCTTTATTTCTTACCTCCTGTTTTGTGAAAATCTTTTCATGATAAATATATGATAATATATCATTGTTAATGGTTTAGAAATATTCCCTTGTGCCATAATTCATTTGACTTAATTTCTACTTTTAACATGTTTTCTGATTTTATAAAGAGCACAGCTGTTACTATTCTCATTCATAAAACCTTGTATATTTCTCTAGAATGAATTTCTAGAGGTGGAGTTGATGGTTATACAAGATGAAAACTTTAATAGTATCATCAAATTGTCTTCCAAAAGATTTCCCCAATTTTGTTCCAAAGAACATATAACAATCACACAATTCCCTAGACCTTCGTCAACTGGCCAATTTAGGTTAGACATAAAGTGCCAAGGACACTCGGGCTGGCCAAGCAGAAATATCAGCATGATGAAGCTGAGTGTAGCATTCAGATGACATTTTAATCTTACTGAGCATTTCTTCAGATGTGCTGTGTGTCAGTTTTCAAAAATTAACATAGCAAGAAAATTCAAAGGAAGAGCACTTGTCTGTTTTTGTTTATCCCCTGAAAGAATGCAAGGCAGGGCATGGACAGGCCACAGCTAAATTTGGCCCGGCATCCTTGGGAACGCCTTGATGCTGCAAAGCCTCTGTGTCATCAGTGTGAAGTGCAGCATTCACTGCCCAATGCAGGGGGTGCAGAAGGTGCGAGTAGGGGCAGAAGTACAGCCTTCTCTCCATTTCTTCCAGAGGAAGGGATGGGGCTGGGAAGTAAGGGGAGGAGAGCCTGGACTGCCTGCTCACCTTGCTGGCCTCCTCTTGTCCCTACTTGGTGACCTGAACTAAGATTGGTGGCCAGCTAGGGGAGGGCAGCAGACTTCCTGTGTCCCTACCTCTCTCTCCTTGATTGTTGTCCATCACGGAACTAGAAAAAAAAGAAAGATAGATAGATAGAAAGCAAGCAAGCAAGCCACATGGCACCATCCTACCCATCCCTTCCTTCCATAGTTCTGTCTTTCCCAGTCTGCTCTCAGCCTCTCCTCCCAACCTCATGTGTGAGGATTAAGTGAAGTAAAGAACATGTGGTTTGTGGAGAAGGAATTGGATCAAATGTGCAATGGGGAAGTCTCTTGAGTGTGCCAGAGTCCAGATGAGATCAGATTCAAGGATTCCAGGCCCCCTGAACTCAGCAGATCCCTTTGAGCCTCTCTGTTTGGGCAAGACCCCATAGAGGAGACAGGGTCTAAATTGGGACTTAGAAAATATTACTCCATATCCCGAGCCCTGGATTTTCTATCCTTCAGCCACTGCCTACCTTTACTTTGCTCTTCTGCAGACTTGACGGCTGCCCATGAGCTCAACCCCTCTCCTCCCATGACCCTCTCTTCTCTGACTCACTGTCCCTCAGACTCTCCATCCTGGCCTTGATCAGGCCTGTTCTATCCATAGACCCGGGTTGCTGACAGCAGCTGGAGCAAACCACATTGCCCTGCATGTAGATGGGTGCCACTTCACGTAGCCTCGGATCACAGCTGGACCCTAAGCACTCCCCGGCAGCCTTCTGTTGGCTATTATTTTCCACTTTCTACAAAGGGTTTCTAAACTTTCTCCACTGTCCTTAAACATTTCCCACTTACTGCACCACCCCCACCCTCCAACAGACACATGCTTCTGTAGTGAGTGGCAACTGATCCCATTTCCAACATTTCTCAAAGAGCTAAATAGAATCATCTATCTAAATCCATTATTTTGACAAGCTTACCTAAAATGAAGGGGGGTGGGGGAGAGAATGTGACAAAGACAAAGAAAGAGGAAAACATACCAAAGGGGAGAGAGGTTCCCTCAGAGGGGAAGAAAGCCAAGTATAAATCCTCCAACTTCTCAGGCTTCCATTTTAACACATCCTTCCTTCACATCTTGCTTGTTTGTTATGGGGCAGGGGTTCCCAGGTAGATAATGCAGAGGGTCCCCTTTCCCCATCACCGGGCAGTGACAAGACTCCAGCTGGGCACCCACAGGATTTATCTTTGCTATTTCTTAGCTGATCCATTTTAGACTCATGATGACTATGGTCAGACTGATTTTTCCACTGAGGTTTAATTTAAAAAATTTGGAGGGGGGCACTGTTCTGTGGGACATGCTTAGATTCATGCCCAGTGGCTAAGTTTTGGGGGGCTTTTTAGCTTTGCCAACTTCTCTCAACTTTGGACATAGCACATAGCCATGGAAATGTGTAGGGAAATCCAATGCATGGTAAAGAGCCAGTATTGGACATCTCAAACAGAAAGTCTTTATATGTACAGGGACTTGGGGAGCAGAGGCCTTTTTCTTGCTCCTCAGAGGATGACCAGTTGCAAGAGGTAGGCTCTGTCAGCATTGGTGGAAGGCTCCTCTTAACCATCCTGAAAGGGGTAGTGGACCAGGCTAATGGGTATCTGCTGTGAGTTTGAGAGGTGCACATGAATTCACTTAAAGCAAGATGGGACACTGCCAATTTGTTCGGATTTACTGCCAGCTGGCAGTGAGACTGAATCCTCTACGAGGAAAGCCAAAGAGAGCGGAAGGCCTGGCCTGGGGTTCTGGCCTGACGAGTGAGCAGTAGCTTTCATGTATGGAGTGTCTGAGCAAAAACGGGCCAGGACAGGCCTGTGCTCTCACAATTCACTTTATGCTTTTCTTGCCAGGGACTATAATTTTTCCAAGGGAAAACTTCGCATATGTTTTTGGTATTTTTAAGGTGTGTGTGTGTGTGTTTGCTCCTGGTGCTAAGAGTATGTGTTCATCAAAAGGAATTGGCAAAAGCATTCTTTTCTCACTTTGCGTGCTTGACTCTGTGACCCTGTGTTCTCCTGAAGCCTTTGCCACATGATCTCTTCAGTCTCCTTCCTGTATGATGATTTCTCCTGAAAGATTCCCATGGGCATTTTTATGTCAGCAGCCTGGAATGTTTCTCTCCTTCCTGGGAAAAGCTCTTTTGGTCTTAGTGAACTCAGAGGTGGAAGAATTTGTAAGAATCAGGGAACCTGCCTCAAATCGCCTCCTATTATAACTTCCCACAATGACCGGAGAGGAGGTTAGAACACTCCAGGGGGTACCTAGGTGGCTCAGTTGGTTAAGCATCTGACTCTTGATTTTTGGTTCAGTTAATAATCTCAGAGTTGTAAGATAGAGTCCTGCCTTGAGCCCTGCATCGGGTTCCATAATCAGCAGTTGGCAGGGAGTCTGCTTGAGATTCTCTCTCTCTCCCTCTGCCTCTCCCTCCCCATGTGCTCTATCTAAAATAAAGAATACAGAAATCTTGAAAAAAAAATCTCCCTTCAGCATCCAAGGAGGGAGAGAGTCAGGTTACCTTTTCCATGCTGGGAAAAGTATGAACATATGAACATACAAAAGTATGAACACATACTCTTAGCACCTCTCTCCCTGCTGAAGCCATGTGGAGTCAGACAGAACCATAATCACCCTTGCTATAGTAAAGGGTCAAATAGAAACATGACTGCTAAAGGCTACCTTGGCACCTCCTACTTTTCTGCCCTGCAAATCTATCATTTTTCCTCATAAGCATCTGGCAAAGTAGGATTATCAGTCCTGCCCAGGTAAGTCCGTCACTCCCCCAAAGCTACACATTTTAACCTGTGGCAGAGAGTATGGCAGTGAGTATTGTTTTGAGATGAGTGGTATTATAAGGTTGCACCTGGCCACATTGGAGACAAATAGCCCCTGGAAACTCAGAAATGTCTAGACTGAGCCAGTCCTTAAGGCTGATTTTTGTCCAAATCAGAAGAGCTCTTGATCTGATCTGAGTGATCAGTGTTGGAAAGCTCCAACACTACATATATGAAGTTCCATCATTATAGTTATTCTTTCATTTAATGGGTTTTCTTCCATTACAGTTAAAATATCTTTGTATATATAATCTTTTGGGCAATCATTTATATCTAAATATAAATTAACTTATTGAGTTTTATTCTATATGAAAGTTAACTAAGGGCTGATATTCTTTCATTCATGCCTTTTAATCAATATTAACCCAAGGACAAGATACTGTGTGAGTTGAAGGAGGAATAAGATCTATACTCTGTCCTAAATGAACTTGCAGTTTAAAGGAACTTAAGTCATCATAAGATAGTATATGGTAAGTTCTGTAAGAATAACACAAATAGATTTTAAAACTTGACTGAGAGCAGGAACTAGGAACAAACATTTGGGTAGCTCAGGAGCACACATCAGAGAGGCAACATGTGGGATGTGTGTTTTTGAACAATGGTCAGGTTTACAAGTGGCACTGATGTTGGTGTAAAGGCAACTAATGTTGGTGGCACTGATGTTGGTATAAAGGTAGAGTGATAAAAGAGGAAGGTATTCACCAAGAGCAAAGATGAGAGGGGTAGGAAACTGTCACATTTATTGGAGGAATTCAATTGTTCAAACTGACTTAAATATAGGGTGTGTATGAAGGAGTAATAGGAGGTGAAGATTAAAAAGGTACAGTTGACCCTTGAACAACATGGGTTTGAACTGCATGGATGAACTTATACACAGATTTCTTTTTTCCAGGAAATATAACAGAATTTTTTTTTTGAGATTTGCAACAATTTGAAAAAACAGACAAACCATGTAGCATTTCTTAGATATATCAAAAAAATTATGATAAAGTTAGGTTATATCATGAAAGCATAAAATATATATATAGAAATGAATCTATTTTATCATTGCCACCATAAAATATACACAGAACTATTACAAAATGTTTAAATTTGTCAAAACTATGCACACAAATACAGATCATACATGGTACCCTTTGAAGTGGAGAGAAATGTAAATAAACATAAAGATGCAGTATTGAATCATAACTGCATAAGACTGGAGTACATTAACTGTAAGTACACACTGTACTCATGTAATCATTTCGTAGCAATCTTCTGTTGTCATTTCAGTGAGCCCACGTGCTGTATCTGCTTAAAATGCCATGATACTTGCTAATCATCTCCCTGTGAGCAGCTGATCTCTCCAGTAAATTGAAAAGGACAGTAACAAGTGATCTCTACCAGTTCTCGTGCATCTTTCAGAAGTTTAAGTGTAATACTGTACACAAGGAATAACACCATGGGACCTATATGAAGTGGTACTAGTGATCAGGAAATCCTCTCAAGAAACAAAGATAAATCATGACATTGCAAGAAAAAGTTGAATTGTTTGATAGGTTGCAGTCTGCAGTTGCAGTGGCCTGCTATTTTAAGATAAATGAATCCAGCATAAGGTCCATTGTAAAAAAAAAAAAAAAAAAAAAGGAAATTTCATGAAGCCATCACTGTAACTTGCCATCAGGCATGAAAACCTTGCACTTTTTGTAAAATGCCTTTTTTTTAAAAAAAGACTTTATTTATTTATTTGACAGACAGAGATCACAAGTAGGCAGAGAGGCAGGCAGAGAGAGGGGAGGGAGCAGGGTCCCTGATGAGCAGAGAGCCCGACACGGGACTCCATCCCAGGACCCCGAGACCATGACCTAAGCTGAAGGAAGAGGCTTTAACCCTCTGAGCCACCCAGGTGCCCCATGAAATGCCTTTTTATTTTGTGTTGAAATGCAGCTTGGGGCACCTGGGTGGTGCAAGAGGTTAAATGTTCCATTCTTGGTTTCCGCTCAGGTTGTGATATCAGGGTCATGAGATGGATCCCTGTGTCAGGCTCCATGCTCAGTACAAGTCTGCTTGAGAGCCTTTCTCCCTCTTGCTCTGCCCTTCCTGCTCATGCTCTCTCTCTCTCCCCCCAAAATAAATAAATAAATCCTTTGAAGAAAATATTTATTTATTTGATGGTGGGTGGAGAGAGCAAAAGCAAGGGAAGCAGCAGACAGAGGGAGAGGGAGAAGCAGGCTTCCTGCTCAACAGGGAGTCTGATTCAGGGCTCAATGTGGGGCTCCATCCCAGGACCCTGGGATCATGACCTGAGCCAAAGGCAGATGCTTAACTGACTGAGCTACCCAGGCAACCCCAAATAAATATATAATTATTTAAAAAAAAAGAAAAGAAAATGCAGCTTTTATGTGTGTGTAGGATTGCTATAAGAAAGGCATATCTATATACTATAATGTGTTTTTATTTTTTTTTAAATTTTATTCTTCCACTGTTCCAAGATTCACTGTTTATGTACCATACCCAGTGCTCCATGCAATATGTGCCCTCCTTAATACCCATTACCAGGCTCTTCCAACACAGTTGGAAAACCCTCAGTTTGTTTCTAAGAGTGAACAGTCTCTCATGGTTCATCTCCCCCCTCTGATTTCCCCCAACTCACTTCTCCTCTGCGTCACCCAATATTCTCCATGTTATTCCTTATGCTCCACATATAAATGAAACCATTTGATAATTGACTGTCTCTGCTTGACTTATTTCACTCAGCATAATCTCCTCCAGTCTCATCCATGCTGATACAAAAAGTTGGGTATTCATCCTTTCTGATGGAGGCATAATACTCCATTGTATACGTGGACCATATCTTCTTTATCCATTCATCTGTTGAAGGGCATCTCGGCTCTTTCCACAGTTTGGTGACTGTGGTCATTGCTGCTATGAACATTGGGGTATAGATAGCCGTTCTTTTCACTACATCTGTATCTTTGGGGTAAATTCCCAGTAGTGCAATTGCAGGGTCTGAGGGTAGCTCTTAATTTCTTAAGGAATCTCCACACTGTTTTCCAAAGTGGCTGCACCACCTTGCATTCCCACCAACAGTATAAGAGGGTTCCCCTTACTAGTATGTTTTTAAAAGCAAAGTCATTATATTACAACTTAAAGCAAAAAGAAGATGAAGGATCTAATGAAGTACCTTATTCTGGGGAAAAAAATGCCACAAGGGTCATTTACTAGTAAGGAAGAGAACACCAGGATTTAAGGCAGGAAGAGATAGACTAACTCTACTGTTTTGTGCAAATGCAGTCAGGTTTGTGATAACTGCCCTTATATACAAAGGTGCTAACCTTGAAGGAGAAAGATAAACATTAGCTACCAGTCTTTTGGTTGTACAA
Source organism: Taxidea taxus jeffersonii (assembly GCA_003697995.1). Classification (NCBI taxonomy): domain Eukaryota; kingdom Metazoa; phylum Chordata; class Mammalia; order Carnivora; family Mustelidae; genus Taxidea; species Taxidea taxus. The sequence goes on from ML101857.1 coordinate 62,258, forward strand.
TGCAGAGTCCTGGAAAATAAGAACCCTTTATCTGGACTGGTTCCATTGCTGCTTTGTCCTGAAGTCAGGAAGTGCCTTGCCAGAAGGGGAATACCTTTTAAAATTCTTTTGATATTGGACAATGTCCATGAGTATAGCACCAAAGGTGCTGAAGTAGTCTACTTATCCTCAAACACAATAGCTCTAATTCAGCCTCTAGATTAGGGGGTCATAAGGATTTTTAAGGCCCATTGCACATGGTACTCTATGGAAAGAACTGTCAACACTATGAAAGAGAACCCTGATAGAGAGAACATCATAAAAGTCTAGAAGGACTATACCATTGAAGATGCCATCATTGTTATAGAAAAAAGCTGTGAAAGTCATCAGGCCCAAAATAATAAATTCCTGCTAAAGAAAACTGTGTCCAGATGTTGTGCATGACCTCACAGAATTTACAATAGATCCAATCAAGAAAATCATGAAAGAGATTGTGGATATGGCAAAAGAAAAACAAACAAACAAAAAGGTGGGGACTGAAGGGTTTCAAGATATGGATCTTGTAGAAATTCAAGAGCTAATAGACACCACACCAGAGGAATTAACAGAAGATGACTTGATGGAGATGAGTGCTTCTGAACCAGTGCCAGACCATGAGGAGGAAGACAGAAGAAGCACTGCCAGAAAACACATTGATATTAGACAATCTGGCAGAAAGGTTCTGATTATTCTAAACTGTTATTGACTTCTTTTAGGACATGGGCCCTTCTGTGATATGGGCACTGAAACTAAAGCAAACAGTGGAAGAAGGATTGGTACTGTACAGGAACACTTTTAGAGAAATGAAAAAACAAAAAGTCTACTACTATGTACTTCTGTAAATTTACGCAGAGTGTGTTTGCTTCTCCTGTCTCCCTTCTACTTCCTGCACCTCCTCCACCTTTGCCACCTCTGAGACAACAAGACCAACTCCTCCTCTTTCTCCTCTTCACCTTACTTGATGTGAAGACAAAGATGAAGACCTTTATGATCTACTTCCACTTAATTAATAGTAAATAATTCTTATGCCATATAATTAATGGACCTGTCTGTTGTGTATGTGTGTGAGCATCTTCATGTAAAAATCTAGTAACTGTATGGCAAGAACTGAATGAGGCACTTGTGTCATTATCATCATCGTCATCGCCTCAGTATTCTTCCTGTAGAACATTGTGTGCAAGACTTGTATGGAAGTGGGTAGTCTATCTTTACATAGGCATAAGGTAAGTGATATCTAATATAAAATTATTAACGTGTTAGTTTTAATAGTTTTATAATTTTGGTTTTAAAGAATTATATTATTGCATTACTTCTCTCTCACTCTTTTAATTGTAGAAACTATGTATCAGTATATTGTCACAGGTGTTTATTTAAAAAATATATAACAACGTTTCTAATACTGTATTATAAATATGACCACAATACTGTATGCCATAAAAGGTTTAGAATGATTCATTAATTAGTGTATAGGCCAGGTTACCATGAAGCAATCATGAAGCAATCATATCATTTACCCCAGGCTGCCATAAAGTGATCATATTGCTGCTGCTTCATTATCAATGCATGAATCATTATACCTATAAATAAATATGATTTAATTTTTCACATTATCTTTTCATTTTTGATGTCTAAATGTAAGTAGTATGTATAACATCTACATTGTTTTGTATCATGTAAGACAATATTGATGTAGGTACTAACAGATATTTCATCTTGTAAACAGATGACGAAAACTTAACGGTATTGATAGAGTTTTGTAAATGTATTTTCTCTTCCTTAGGATTTTTTTTTTTTTGAGAGAGACAGAGAGAGAGAGAGAGAGGGAGGAAGTGGGGAGTAGGGGCAAAGGGAGAGGGACAGAGAGAATTTTAAGCAGGTTCAATGCCCAGGGTGGAGCTGGGGCTTGATTTCACCACCCTGAGATCAGGACCTGAACTGAAATCAAGAGTCAGACGCTTAACCAACTGAGCCAGCCAGGGGCCCCTCCCTAGCATTTTCTTAATAACACTTTCTTTTCTGTAGCTTATTTTATAGTAGAAATCCAGGAATAATACATATTACATATACAATATCTACTAATTGACTATGTTATCAGTAAACCTTCTAGTCAACAGTAGGCTATTTATAGTTAAGTTTTGGGGAAGCTAAAAATTACACGAAGATTTTTGACTATAGGGGATTGGTTTAAGGGTAAACTGTATTTTGAGGCCTATTTTTAGAAGAACTTCAGTGTCAGGCCAAGAAATGTGGCATTTTACCCAATAGGCAGTAGGGAGACTTTGAAAGTTTGTGAATAGCAGAGTGCCAGGACTCAAAGTATGCTCAAGGAAGATCAATCTGGTGGGAATGATGGACTGGAGGTTCCTGGGGGATATTTCTTGAAATAGTCAAGACCCGAACCAGGATGTTAGTGGTAGGAACTGAAAAGAATGAACAGATGCAGATGGGCTCTTGGCTACAGAGTAGATTGGTATGTGAGGGGGAGGGCAGCATTTAAGACGGCTGAAGCATCAAGTCTGGGTAAGTGGGAGAGCATGGAAGAGAAAGATGAAGCCCATGAGAAAGAACTAGCTGAAGGTAGGAATCTGAGGTATGCCATTTAGACAGACTGGCTGGAGGTGGCAGCTGGCTCTCCAAGCCCAGCAGGTTGTCATGGTGGGGAGACTGTTGAGTGAGCATGACAGGGCACTGGATGGGAGAGAAATCATGGGCATGCAACATGGAAGGGCTCAAAATTTGACATCATTCCAAAATATTTTCCTTCTTTAATGGACTCTATTTTAGGTATTAGAATTCAGGATGAACAACAGATCACTGCTTTCATGGAGCTTTTCCTTTTTATAGGGCAATTAATTAGGCCAAATTCTTAGGCAGAGCCCTAAACCATAGATTTCCTTCACTAGTTATCCTTCTCAATGGGGAATAATTCACCATCTGTTCCATCTCAATCTGAAGGAAGGGCTTCCAGCTCCTTGAGCAGTTCTGAACTCTACCCACCCCTGCAGAAGTAACTACTAGTCTCACTTGTGTCATTGTACACCTGTTTTTTGTTTATGAACTTTAATATACAAACAAGCACATTTTGGGGGCTTATTTTGCCCAATACTGTATTGTTGAATAGAATAGTAGGTCCCCCCTTTTTTTATTCCTGGGTATTTCACTGCAAAAACACCCCACATTCTATGTATCCTTCCTACTACTGGTGGACATTTGGGTTGTTTTCAGTTTGGGGCTATTAAGAACAGATCTGTTGTGGGGGCACCTGGGTGGCTCAGTGGGTTAAAGTCTCTGCCTTCAGCTCGGGTCATGATCCCAGCGTCCTGGGATCAAGCCTGACATCCAGCTTCCCTTCCTCTCTCTCTGCCTACTTGTGCCTACTTCTGCCTACTTGACATCTGCTTCCCTTCCTCTCTTTCTGCCTACTTGTGATCTGTCAAATAAATAAATAAAATCTTAAAAAAAAAAAAAAGAACAGATCTGTTGTGAACATTTGCACCCATGATATTTGAAGGACAAATGCACTCATTTTTCTCTAGTGTTTACCTATCAGTGGAATCACTCATTTTTCCTTGGTGTTTACCTATGAGTGGAATCACTGGGCAGTTGTTAACTATTTATTAAGCATCTGATTTATATCGGGGTCTGTGCTGGGTGCTTGATTTTAAATGTGAGCAAAACAAACATGGTCTCTGCTCCCACTGATCTTACCAACCATATGTTCATACCAACATATCTATGTTATCCATTAACATAGATAGTCACACTGAATGACAGAGGAAATAACTACTCTGAATAAAAGGAAGATGTAAGATACGCTTTAAACTTTGCCAACACTCAGAGGGCAGCATAGAATCTCTAGGGAGAACCACAGGGCCTGAGCATCAACATACTTCCTAGAGGCAGATGACTGGTGACCCACTGCCTTCAGGGCTGGACTAGAGGGTGGGTTTTGAGAGGGGTTTGGGTGGAGGAAGTGAGGAGTTCAGCTTGGCTGGGTAAGGGCCCTGCAGGCCCAGTCCTCAGGCCTGGGGTACATTTCTGGCCTTGATCTCTGGTTTTGGAGGTTGTTGGGATAATTGAGAGCTTATGCCTCACTCCCCAAAGACTGGTTTTAGCACATATGCAACCTGCATTTTAATATTATTCCTTCTGACTGGAAGCATTTGGAAATGGTCCTTGCCCCTGGTTTTAAAAGGTGGCATTATTTTATGAACATTTAGACATTGATTAATAAAATTCCGAACCCATTAACTAATGGGGGAAATGCCAAACTTTTTTGTGTATCCAAGAAAGTAAATGCAATAAAAACTATCCCAAAAGGTAAGTTAAATTATATATAGCCTCTGAGTTTTTTCCTCCTGATGGCCCCACCAGATGTTTTAAAATGCAGGACACAGGCCTTTTTTCAGTTTTCTCCAGGGAAAGAAGAGAAAACTTGGCCAAGATCTCCTTTCAGGAGCGGGGGCGGGAAAAGAGCTATAGAGGTGGAAAGTCTGTTGGGAATCTCCAGGGCGCTGGTTCATAAATGTGGAGGTAAGGGGGCAAAACCGTTGAATCCGTTGTTGTTTTTTTTCACCCACCTTTTCTTACTTACCCCCACCAACCATTCCCAGAGCCCTGTCAGGAATTTTCCTCTGAAGCTTGCGCATTTCCCGTCAGCGCGAGAGCCCCATCAGCGCTGGCGGCGGCCATCTTGTTTGTTCCCCTTGGAGCCGCGCGGGGCGGGTTCCAGGCAGGTTGTAGGTTTCTGGGTCTGGAAAGGGCGCCCAACCAGTGCCAGAGCCTCGTCACTGAAGTGTGGTGTCATCAGCACTCCTCCCGAGCCACCTTCTCCGACTCTAGGTTTCTTTTGTAAACAGAGATCTTGATTTCTCAATCCTTCCTCAACTCCCATCCCAGTTTTCTGTGTCTTTAAGGTAAGAAAACAGCTAAAACAAAACAAAACAAAACAAAAAAACCCCTAGGGACAGGATATGTGGAATCCTTCTGGGCTTTCGTTCAGTAGCTATCCTTCTCAGTGGGGAGTAACTCAGCATCTGTCCCATCTCAATCTGAAGGAAGGACTTTCAGCCCCTCGGGCAGTTCTGGACTCCATCCAACTTCAGTCTCATCCGACTCCTGTGACGGTGGCGCCATCCCAGCCACGACGTGGAAGCTGGGCTCATGGAGAACTACCTTCCCCAGAGGAAGTCCAGCAGGACCCCCCGCTGCTGGTGGTGTGCCAACAGCCTCTCCCCGGGAGGAGGAAGCAGTCTGAGGTACAGTCCTCAGTGTTCACCTTTCTTTTGGTCAGCGCTCCCTATTCTGACTGTCTGTCTGCGAAGCTTGAGTAATCATACAAACCATCAGTACCAACAGCAGGTGATGTACCTGGAGATGGTGGGCAGGATGACCTGGCTACATTCAGTCAGCTGATATTTCTGTGCCATTGCCTTTTTTTTTTTTTTTTTAAGATTTTATTTATTTATTAGTTAGAGAGAGAGAGAGATAGAGAGCACAGGCAGACAGAGAGGCAGGCAGAGGCAGAGGGAGAAGCAGGCTCCCCGCCGAGCAAGGAGCCCGATGTGGGACTCGATCCCAGGACGCTGGAATCATGACCTGAGCCGAAGGCAGCTGCTTAACCAACTGAGCCACCCAGGCCTCCCGCCTTTTTTTTTTTTAATAGGGAAAGAAGTTTTATAAAGTTTTATAAATTAACATCCTTCCTCCCCGCCCCCTCCCCACCCCCAGCAAGTAAACATCCAGGGATGTTTAATCCAGGATTCTAACAGGGAGTCCTGGGTAGGGGCAGGGAACAGTTAGAGAAGAGAAGATGAAGACAACCAGAAGAGGCTGGGGTGAGAGGGGGCAGTGAAGAGGAAGAAAAAAATTAGAGGCTCTGCTGCTGCTGCTGCTGCTAGCTAATTTTATGACGTTGGGAGAACCCTTTAATCCCCCTGAATTTGGGAAAAATGAAACTATATAGCATTTTGCTTAAGCAGTTGGGCTATAAGACCAAACCCTGGATTCTTCTTATTACTTATCAGCTGTATGAGCTTGAGCAATTAACTTACCCTCTCTGAGCTAGTTCTCTCACCATTTAAATGGGAATGTTAGAGTTGTCATGAGAGTTAGACAAAATATTCTATGTAAAGCACTTAGCAAAGTACCTGGCACATATTAAATGTTTAATATATTAGCTATTATTCTTATCTATATCCAGGGTAGGCTAATGGAATGAATACAGACAATATTTTTATCTTTATCTCCTTTATCTATATACCTCATGTATTTTTATGTTTATGTCATGCATGCTCAAGTTCTTTAATATATAATGACTTCTCAAAAATCCTAATGTCTTGAGACTCCTAATGTCTTGTCTTATTTGTTTTAAGGTTACTATGGGCAAATGTGTTAGAGGAAAGGAAAATGAACCAGATAGTGATTCACTATTATTTCTTACACAAATAAAATAATTTATTGTAGATGTTAGGATTTAATGCTTATTACATATTTTGAAGATTGTTATTTTCCTTTCTATCTTTCCATTTTTTATTCTAGATTTCTGTCTTAGCACAGCCTAGTTGTTGCTGTACTAATAACCCAGAAATCTCGTTAGCTTAACACAACACAAGTTTAATTTTCATGCACATGATAAGTCCTGTGTGAATTGGCTGAGGCTTGCTATACATCAGTCTCTCAGATACTCAAGATGGAGGCTCCATCTTGATGTGCTTCCATGTTCACCACTTTTGGGGGAAGGGAATATGCCAAATTATGCACTGGTTCTTAAGCTTCCACTGAAGTAACACCAGGACAGTTCTCTGAAGCTGAACTGCTTCATTAAGTTCTGAGTCTTCCTTTTCTAGATGTGATTTTTCTTATATTATATTCACCTTTTTCTTGAGTTGGGTTTTGGAGAAGGCATGGTAGAAATAATAAGCTAATAGTGATTTTTTCCCCCCAGTCATTAAATGAAGGCCCTTTTTACTCTCACAAGGGATTTTGGCACCAGTGAGAGGAGGACATATTTTATTTTCTCAGAGTTTCTCCCTCTTCAGTCATTTTCAACATACTGTTTTCCTAAGTTCCTGCTTTTCTGAAGTCCTCAAGGAAAGAAAAGTGAAAGATTCACACTCTGTCATCATCACCTACTACAAAAACTTGGTTGGCATGTGGTTATCTCCCACATTCAACCCAAACTACCAGTGTGTGGTAGCCTAGACAAGTGAGATGTTTTCAGGGGTCTGACCCACCTCTTCATTTCATGTACATAGTTAGAATGGCTGTGGAATGGGTCACCATGATAGGAGAAATGGACATCAGCAAAGCAGATGGGTCATTCACTCAGCAAACATTAACTGAGCATGTAATATGTGCTGAGCATTGGGCCAGTTCTTCTAAGTCACCAAAGTGATTCAGTTAGACTCTGATCTTAGCAAGAGAAGAAAGCAAATATGGGTTTCCCCAGAGAGCTGTCTGAGACAGTGTGACCCTATGACCTCTCCACCTTTGTAACATACACTCTTTGCTCAGGAAGATTCATCTCCTGGTGGATTCTGGAAGAATCCTAAACTCCCCATGCTCAGCGTTGCTACCCAAGCTTCTGTTACTTCCCTCCCTCCAACAAGACTCAATGTCAATTCAGATCCTACCCATCGTTGGATGTCAGCTGAAGACTTAAGCTTATTCTCAGTTTTGTAGGTACCCAAAACTCATCCATCTCCTATCTTCAGGAACCCTATTGGACACTCCATCTCTGCTACTTGTTCGGACAACTATCTGTTTTATATTACTTAACCAATTTTTTGTGGGGGGATTTAGTATCTTTATATCAGGTTTAAGAAAAGGATCTTGTTTCTTCTTGAATTGATGGACCAAAAGTAACTGTCCCATGGAAGGTATTCAATGGTTAGATTCTGCACGATGTCTAGCTTTTCAGTAATAGATGTTTGATAAGTACACATCAAATAGAAGTAAACTGGACCTTGCTCTTTTTTTCCTTTTCAAGAAAGATGGAAAGAGAAATTGTGGCTGCCTTTGTTCCTATGGCTTTGCCTCCTTGCTTTCTAGCTTGGGCACATGAGAATTTTCAAGGTAGGTTAGGCAGTTGTAAAGCAAGATCAATTCAAGTCAGAGGATGCTAACCACTATTGTGTCCAAATTGCTGACATCTGGCATGCCAGGTAATTGGTTCTTTCATTTGCTTTCATCTTTATCAGGCACGTTTGTGGGCTAAGATCATGGTTCACTTTTTTTAACCACTAAGATGTGGAGAGAATAAGATGTATGCAAAAGATGAATTTAAACAAAGTTAATTATAAAATTAAATAAGAGGAATTTTATTTCTTCACTAACACCTATTATAAAATGTGTATCATTTTCACAAGGGAAAAAAGTCCTTAATCGAGTAAAAAAAATTATAGACACAAGGGAGTTGAAGTGACATGCATAGAGACATGCATAGAGACATAGACATGCAAGTCTTTCTTGGCCTTGACCAATTAATTTTACAACCTGTTCTTAGTTCTTGGTTCTGAGTGGCCCCCTCTTAGTTTCCCATGCTTGAGGAGTTATTGGTGCCCTCATCCCATAATTTAACTTTCTTCCTCTCATTTTCTTTTGGGCACTAATGTCTAATGGAGTTAGGCTGCAATAACATAGTTTGTCCCTGTCTAACATGCAGTGTTATGTCTGAGCCTTCTGACTGAGCAGAATAAATTAGTGTCTTGTTTTATTAATAGTACAAGTTCAGAAGAGTAGGTTTATTTAAAGTGAGAGATAAGTTGAATAGTAAGGGAAAAGACTGAATGAAAAGTTTCAGCTTGTTGAAAGAAGTTGCTTAATTTTCTGCTACTCTTCTACTGGGCCAAACTTCTTCCTTACCAGGATCTATCTGCAGGCAGTTTTCAATATCCTACGTAAGAAAACTGATCATATTTTCAACTCCATTATATACCTTCCTCCTCATTTCTGATCTTGGGGGCATGGAGAATATTATTATCATTCGTACATTATTTGGAGAGTTGTGATCTTTTCTTCTTGGAAATTCCCATCTCCAGCTCAGCAATTCCTCCAACTTTCCTACTCTTATGCTCTTCCCCTCACTCAGTTCCTGACCTCACCCAGAGGCCTTAGAGAGGCTTCCAGTGGCTCTGCAAAGGAGGCCTGAGTGTCTCACCTTCTGTTCTGAAGGCTAAGCCTTTTCCTCTTATTCTGCACAATTTACTCTGCTTGAGTCTGATTTCCCTCAAGGGATACCTACTCTTAGTGTTCCAGCTACTGTTTTCTTCTTCCCATACTTCTAGAAACTTCCCATCTTTTTATGAGGCCTTTCCCAAGTGCTTGGGAACAGAATGGCTCTCTCTCCTGTAAAATCATTAAAGTAGCTATTCATTACCTCTTTTTTTAAATTTTTTTTTTTAAGATTTTATTTATTTATTAGTTAGAGAGAGTGAGCACAGGCAGACAGAGAGGCAGGCAGAGGCAGAGAGAGAAGCAGGCTCCCTGCCGAGCAAGGAGCCCAATGTGGGACTCGATCCCAGGACACTGGGATCATGACCTGAGCCGAAGGCAGCCGCTTAACCAACTGAGCCACCCAGGCGTCCCTGTTCATTACCTCTTAACTAATAAGAATGATACTATTAGTGATTATAGCAATAATAGTGATAATAGCAATAGCTAACACTTACCTAGCACTTATGTGCCCATCACAACCCTAAGCATTGTAGGTAAGCTAACTGATTTAATTTTGGTCACAATCTTTTGACATGGTTTGATGGTTATTTTTATCATTTGATAGAAAGCGAGCATACAAGCAGGCAGAGTGGCAGGCAGAGGGAGAAGCAGATTCCTGAGCAAGGAGCCTGATGCAGGGATCAGTCCTAGGACCCTGGGATCATGACCTGAGCCAAAGGCAGACACTTAACCAACTGAGCCTCTCAGGTGCCCTGATGGTTAATTTTATGTGTCAACTTGGCTGGTTGAGGGTTCCTAGATATGTGGTCAAACATCACCCTGGATGTTTTTGTGAGGGTGTTTCTCAAGAAATTAACATTTAAATAAGTGGACTTTGAATAAAACAGATTTGTACTCCACAGTTGTGTGGGCCTCATCCAATCAGTTGAAGACCTGAATAGAACAAAAGTCTTACCTTCCCTGAACAAGGGAGAATTCTGCAAGCAGATGGTCTTCAAACATGAACTGTACCATCAGCTCTTCCTTGAGTCTCCAGCCTGCTGGCCCACTCAGCAGAGTTTGGATTTACCAGCTTCCATAACTGTGTGCGTCAGTTCCTTAGAACCTCTTTCTATATATAGAAATAGGATTTATAGATGTCATATTAGTTCTGTTTCTCTGATGAACTATGACTGTTACCATTGTGTATTTTCATGATTATTCTATTTTACAGATGTGACAATTGGGGCACAAAGAAATTAGGTAACTTGCCCAAGGTCATCAGTACTAGTAAGTGGTACAGTTGAGATTCTGTCTGACTCCTTGGTGTATACTTTTCACCATGAGATTAAATACATGCTGCCATTTATGATGTATTCAGAGTTGTTTATCAGTCTCTTATATATATATAAATTTTTTTTCTGGATTATTTATTTTTCATTAGTCAGTTTTAAGTAAGCTGAATCTGCCCATCTGGTGAATGTGACATGTAGAGTCCCATCCTAGACTTTTGGAAGAGTTTAGGGCAGTTGCATGAACAGTGCTCACAGTAAAGGCAGTTGTTGTCTCGAAACTAAGTAAGATCCCATACTTTCACTACTGGACAAAATTTTATGCAGCGTTTTAGGAATTATATTTTGTTTCCCTAAGCACATATTTCAGAATGAAAGATAGTCAACATTTTAGGAGTGTTAGGTCTTGAGAGGTTTAAGTGGATATGATAAACTTTCCAAAAATTGTAAAGCATAAGCATGAGTAGGGGTTAAAATCATCCTTGCTATTCTGAAGCAAACAGAATCCCTCTGAGGAAATGGAGCTGTGCCGCTGAGTCTGAGGAGAGCCCAAGCTGTGGAAATATGTCCCCCACCCCCGCTCCCTTGACCCTTTGACAGAGTCTCATTTCCTTGGGTGGAAGTGTAATAGCTGGTTTCCTAAAGTAATATTCATGCTTGATCTTCCTTATGCATCATCTCAGTGAAATTGTATTGAAAGTAAGTCCCCAGTGAAGGAATTTTGTTTCTAAAAATCAGTGAAAGCTCTGTGACTTCCATAGCTCTGTTGGCACCTTTTTTCTTGGAGCAGTTTTCATTTTCCATTGGCACCATGTGATTGTTTCCACAGGCGTTTTCTTTTATTTTCTGAGGTACCAGGCAGAACTGGCAGGGGAGAATGGGTGCCCAGCGGGAGACCTCTCCGTCTATCTCAGTGTCTGTCTATTAGTCTCAGTTTCTCTCTCACACATATACACACACAGAATCTTCTTTAAGCAGTTCACCACAGCACCATTTTCAGCCTTTCAGGCTATCAGGCATCAGAGTGTTTAAAGTTTTAATAGGCTTAGAGGTGACTCTGGAGTCTACCAACATCTGCATTCATCTGTAATTTATGACTGCCTCTTATTTAGTTGGTTTAGTAAATTGTACCTAAGAGTATTCTTTGAGACTTGGCAGCCTGGTGTACAGTTTCACGATTCAGCTGTGTTTTTGCCAACTATTTGGCTCCCCCCCTCCACCTTTCTTTTGGATGACATTCTTAAATACTTAATTTGGAGCTTTGGTCTGGAACACACTTTATCAGACACCTTTTGTGTGCCAAGAGACCCCTTATACATTCTGTTAAAGCTAACTTTCCACATGCTAACACATTTATTTCTGAATCATTTTTAAAGTCTCCATGTTTCCAAATAACAGAAGGTAAAGTGTGGTGCATTTAGACCACTTGGTTCTTGTGGCCTCGCTTCTCTCCCCATCTTCCACCCCACTTCTCCAGGTTTTAGTTGAGGGGAAATTCCTCTCTTAGCAGAGAGGTGAGGGTAACAGTGCCTAACCAAAACATAAAATTAATATCTATTGCAAAGGACATTTAAAAGGGCTTACTTTGTTATGAGGTATATGAGGACATGTTTTGGCCTTACTTCATGTGCTCTGCTAACCATGCCCAAAAGATTAAATCAAGGCCATTATGGGTATAATTTATTTCTCTTTCAAGTCTGTCATCATGCATGTAGATTTGGGATGTTGTGTTTTCTCACTTTCAGGGATAAGGTTTATATCTGGCAAACACAGATTTAAGGCCATCTATGAAAAGTCCCTGAGGCAATTTGTTTACAGTTTTGCAGAATTTGATTTTCTAGCTGAATCTGCGACTAACTTACTACTCCCTTTTCCTTTCAATAAGCATTATGGAAAACTCAGCTTTCTAGGACTGAACTCCCAATTGTGTTGTTGCCTCCCAATAAGAGAAGGTATAATTTGTCTGTATTATGATTAATACTCTGTAATCATGTAATCTGCTAGGCAAATGTGATCTTAAGACCAAATTTGCAATGAATTAGATCCTTCGCTCACACCATTAATCTTCTTTTAAGGTCTGAGGAGGGATTAGTGATTAAAACAAATCTTTCAACATTCTTTTTCTTATGATAGTGGGTTTGGGAATTTAGGTTGAAGCATGAACTATGAACCTCCCTCCACGTTGCCTTCAGGATTCATGTCTTCTCCATCCCATGACACGGTGGGCCAAATGAGAAGTGTCATGAGCTGTCTGCTCTGCAACCTATCCATGCTGCCTCTCGCTCTTGTCTTCTGGTACAAAGATGCCTGACATAAATACAGTTCATGCATACTAGTGACCAAAGCATAGGTACTATGTGTCTATGATCCTTGATTCTCTCTGAATCTGATCATTTTCCTTTTGTGCAACCCTCCTGCATACAAGGACCAGAGAAACTCTGAGACCATGATGAAGGACACTCAAAGATGCTTGAATAAGAAATAAATGGAATAAGCACATATTTTCCTTTTACTCTGTGGCCCCAAACCGTGAGCCCATACAGAAGCTTCTGCCACCACATGTTTGTCTATAGCCTGAAGGCACAAGGTGCCAGGGTCGGCCTCCTTGCATGGTATAGCCTCTCCCTTCCAAACACAGACCTTCCAGGGCAAAACATGCAAGAGAGAGGCTGACCTCAGTAGTATTTTTTGTGGCTATAGCTAATGCAAACATGTAATTATTTTGTTAAAGGTGCCCCTAAGCCTCTTATTTTGCTGGAAAGAAGTGAGTGCTCAAAGATGAATGGAGACATGTCAAAAAGCCAGCTTGAAAGGGCTCCTACTGAATAATATGGGTTAATTTAAGCATAATAGTAAATAATGATAATGGATTATGATACATTGAGTAAAATAAAAATGAGTTCATAATGACACAAATAAAAATAACAAATAAGGGGAAATACATGCTAATAATTATAGAACCCAGACAATCAAAAACAATAAAATAGAATGTCATGTAATAAATAAAGGATGATGGACAGAAAATTAACAATTGATGCTAACGCTAACAAGTGGAAGTATGAGAAATAGGATGTTTTCATGATCTCAAAGCATCTCCCCAGAAATTACTTATTAATTGCATAGGAGAAAATAGTCACTTTATAGTGGAGAAATCTGGTGGACATCACCTTATTCAGGTGATCAAAATTAATGTCACCAATAATGGGATAAACTAATAGCATGTGCTTCCTAGCTGAGAAGGGCACAGCATCTCTCTGGGACATTTCTGCCAAAAATGCAGATGCAAACATCATTCAAACCCAAAGTGAAGAACACTCAGTAAAATAACTGGCCTGTAGTCTTTGAAAGTGAACAAGGACTATAAAAACAAAGGCTGGAAGAGTGTTCCTGATTGATGGTGACTACGGAGACATGACCATCAAACACACTGTGTGTTTCTGGAATGAATCCTGGAATGGCAGACAGTTGGCTAGCAAAGTACATTTGCGGGACCTTTGACACACTTTGAAAAGGGGCTGTGGATTAGATAATAGAATTATATCAAAATTAAATATCCTTATTTTGAAAGTCACACTGTAGTTTTGTAACAATGTCTTTGTTTCTAAGAAATATACATTGAAGTCATAAGGGGTAAAGGTATATGATGTCTTCAGGTTACCCTCAAATTGTTAAAAAAAATGATGTGCATATATATGTATATATATACATATACATGCATTTGTGCATATATATAAATATGTAAACACATCTCTGTGTGTGCATACATATATGTATGCACACACACACATATGCACACATACACACATATACATATATCTATCTACTGACCTATCAAAAGAGAAAATGACCAGGATGCCTGGGTGGCTCAGTCGATTAAGTGTCTGCCTTCAGCTCAGGTCATGATCCCAGGGTCCTGGGATGGAGTTCTGCATCAGGGTCCTTGCTCAGTGGGGAGTCTCCTTCTCCCTCTGCCTTCTGTTGCCCCTGCTTGTGCTCTCTCTCACTCTGACAAATAAATAAAAGCTTTAAAGAAGAGAGAGAGAGAATGATAAAGCAAATGGAATAGACAATTTTTTTAAAAAGATTTTACTTACTTGAGTGCCTGGATGGTTCAGTTAGTTAAGCAACTGCCTTTGGCCCAGGTCATGATCCTGGACTCCCAGGATCGAGTCCCACATTGGGCTCCCTACTTAGCAGGAAGTCTGCTTCTCCCTCTGACCCTGTCCCCTTCTCATGCTCTCTTTCTCACGCTCTCATAAATAAATAAAATCTTAAAAAAAAAAGATTTTACTTATTTATTTATTTGACAGAGAGAGACACAGTGAGAGAGGGAACACAAGCAGGGGGAGTGAGAGAGAAGGAGAAGTAGGTTCCCCGCTGAGCAGGGAAATGAATGTGGGGCTGGATCCCAGGACCCTGGGATCATGACTTGAGCCAAAGGCAGATGCTTAATGACTGAGCCACCCAGGCGCCCCAGAATAAACAATTGTTGACAGAGTAAAGGGTATATGGGGTGTGCCTTGTGTTGTTTTTACAACCTAAGTTTCAAATCATTTTAAAATAAAAAGTTCCAAAATGAATAGCAGTATACTTATAGAAATAAACTTTATTAAATTTGATGTCAACAAACAACTTGGGAAACTCCGTGGTTTCCCACACTTGCTTTCTATCTGAATCTACTGGCCACTCTCTGCCTGATGTGTACAGCCAGGGCAAGGAGTCTCTTACTAACTCTCGATTGTTCTACTAAGACCACACACTCATCTCATGTAAATAAAACAAGAGCAAGCATCCCTGGTACCTTAGCCTCCCTGACCCTGCAGTGAGGGAGGAGAAGGTCCTACCTGAGGGGAGGGAGAGGTTCTCACCACTGAAGGCAGGGCATTGCACGCTGATGGCAGAGATGGGAGCACCCTCTGATGGTCTGTGGGCCCCTGAGGAATGCGGGTCTAACTTGCCAAGCCAGGGAATGCTCAGCAATCATTACAGGAGGTTACAACAGCAATCATAAAAGCGCAGGGGTTCTCCAGAGAGAA
The DNA here is from genome assembly GCA_003697995.1 of Taxidea taxus jeffersonii. Taxonomy (NCBI): domain Eukaryota; kingdom Metazoa; phylum Chordata; class Mammalia; order Carnivora; family Mustelidae; genus Taxidea; species Taxidea taxus. The sequence goes on from ML101857.1 coordinate 77,760, forward strand.
GACTTTGGGGGTTTTTGCTTAGAGCCCCAGCTGGGTGCTGTCTTGGCAAGGGAGAATAGGCATTCATCTGTTGAAAGTCACACATGGACACAGGACCCACCAATCCTTGCAGATGTTATCTCTAAACCTAGTCCTACTCAGACGTTGCTTTTGCGCCTTAACTCAAACTACTATTTTCCACAAAATTAAATGACCTTACTTAAAGTTTAGCATTTAGAGGTATCAACAAACTTAAGGGTTATTCTGGATCAAAAAGAATGCACATAGCTGAAATGTATTTATTGGCTTGGCCTTAGGCTATACAATAGAATATTTTCTAATTCACTGGTTATTGTTGGGGAGTCACAACATTTGCAGTCCAGATCACTGTCCACATCAATTGCTAACATTGAATGTATCCATGTAAGCTAGGGTGAACATTAGCTGCTCTTGTTTGGGGTGTGTGTATGTGGTGGTGGTGGTGGTGGGGGAGTAGCAGAGGGGGGTGCACAGATTTGTAACCAGGATATAGAAATGAGAGAATCTGGGGAATCAAGAGATTTGTAAGTGTTTTGGAAAAAGAGCTAGCGAATTTTACCTCCTGAATATATGTCACCTATTTTTCTGGAGTTTGCTTCTTTTCATAAAGGATCCAGAGTGATTTGCAGTAAGAAAATCTTCCCTATCCTTACAGGTAATAATAATGACAGTAGTTTCTCTTCACCGGGCCTTTAGAGCATAGCAGGAACTAGGCTATACCACTGAATCCTCACTGCCACTCTAAACGACAGCACTGCTTTATGAGGAGGATTTAAATCTTGTCTGCTCCTCACTCCATCTGCACTTAACTGTGAAAACATTACAGAGAAGCCCACTGGTGGGCCCCAGTTTTAGAAAGAATTGTGTCCACCCACCCATGGGAGCAGTGCTGCTGGAAAGCTCATTCTCCGCAGATTTTCTGCTGCAGAATTAATCCCCATTTAGCTGTCATATCATGGATAGACATTCATTTTATTTTGGCAAGAGCACTGTACTTAAACACACAAACAAGCATTTCCTTTCTTTTCCCTTGATATGCAAACATTCCATTGCAAAGTCGGCAAGGAAAACTCCCATTCAAAGTCGGCAAGAAAAACTGCCATTTCCAGAAACAGATTTTTAAATAAAGATGTAACTTTTTAAATCTTGATTGGCAAACACTGTACAAGTTAAAAATAGAAGATTTAAAGATTAAGTAACTAATATGGAAGAAAAAAAAGAAAATCCTATATTAGTTTCCTTGCCCAACCTGTGTGGCTTATACCAAAAGAAACTTATTCTTTCACAGTTCTGGAGGCTGGAAGGCCAAAATCAAGGTGTCAGCAGGGTCATATCCTCTTTAAAGGCTCAAGGGTCCTTCCTTGCCTCTGTTAGCTTCTTCTGGTGGTTGCTCGTAATTGTTGGCATCACTTCACCTGTAGGTGCCTCAGTCTGGTGTCTGCTTTTCATAGAGAAAAAAATATGACCCAAGTTCTAGTCAAAGGAAATAAGATCCAAATCCCTGAGAGGGACTGCAGCTGCTGTACACTCCATTTATATCTTAGCACCTGCAGCTCTGTCCTTTCTTTGCTTACTCTGACCTGCAGGTGAGTAAGGGTGGACGTGTCATTGACCGGAGACTGGAAGCCACAGCTAAGTGTGTACTTGCCCAATTATCACTGCCACTTGCATATTGGTTTTCAGAAATATAAAACAAGCTTTCAGGTAACAAAATCAGTAGTTTTCAATCCAGTGACAACACATAGTAGTGCCACGGTTGTGGGGCTGAATCTGTAAAGAAGAGCCAAGGAGACACCCTTACCTAACAGATCTAATCATCTAATTGATTACTTTGTCAAGTTCCAAAATTTAGAGGAAAAAAAAATCTACCTGTGCACTCAGCCCCCTGATGGAATTCTCTCCTGTACTTATATCAGTATAATTGCTGGGTTGTCTTAAATCCATACCAAAATGATACATCCTTTGGCTCTGCCAATACGGTATAAGGAATTGAGTATTTTCAAGTTCATGACCAAACCCGCGTCGGAATCTGAGTTGTTGATGCCATCCTTTTTGCAAGAATTGAATCAGATATGCTATTCCATTTGGGAATGGTACAAACTCCTTATTTTGTTGTCTATTCACAACATGTTAGTTGCTGCTTCTACTTGGGGATGTCCCCCCAGCCACTGATGCTCAGTAGATGCACTGGGGAATAAAGATCCAATGCCACCCACAAATAAACCTGGGTGGCACTACTGATTCAGAAGAAACACTTCAGATGCATGACTGACATTAAACTGACAACAGAGTCGGTGTTTTACTGCAGACTCTGCTTTAATATACTGAAAACATTCAAACCCAAATGTTAAGAAAACAAAGTTTTACTCCGACTCAAGGGCCAAGGCTTATATTTTAATGTAGTTAGTGATGAACGATGGTAAATAGCTCTTCATTTTCATCTTTGTTCACCAAAGGAATACTCTTATTCCTATAACCATTGGTTTGGCCCTGAAGAGAAAACTTCCCTAAATGCAGCACTGGGCAGCGAATGGTAACTTAATTTATCTTTTGGAAGTCCAACAAGTCCCTGCTGTTATTAGAGGAGTTTAGCTCTAACAATTTGTAGATTGTAGGACATGTCCAAAACATTGAGATTCTGGGCTGGTTTAGATTAGGAGCTTCTTTGCATTGTATTCTTAGAGAGCCCATTGCAGAGCGCCTAATTTTTCTTTGCCTCTCGTGTCAATGCAAGTAGAAAACCTGTGAGAGATTAAGCCAGTCAATGTCATCTGGAAGAAGAGTATTTTTGGAATGTTTAATTTTGGGGGTGTGAAAGAGGAAGGGGATTAACCTGTTCTCAAGGAGCCCCTGAGTACAATGTGGGGTCCCAGGAGAGACTCCAGAAGGTCTCTTCAGAAGAATTGGGGGGGGTAGTGGCAGAGAAGCAGGGAGAGAGAGAGAGGAAGAGCGAGCATGAGAGAGCAAGTGCTAGAAACCAGTGAGAGGCGCAGGGGAATGAGAAAAACCCTAAAACACCAGGGAGCCAAGTGGTTGTGGCTTGATGTATCCTGCATCTTATTTTCTATGATTTTTCCAGAAAAAGCTGGCCTTGAGAATAGAAGAGTTGCAAACAATGTAGCATGCCCTTGCCAAGATTTAAATACAGAAGAAACATTCTAAAGGACCATGTACAGTATCAAATTACCTGCAAAGATGAGGAAAGTAATGACTTACATTCTCCATCCTCTGCCCGGTGACTCACCAAAGTGGAAAATGAAGCAGTTGGAAATTAAAGTTATCCCCCCAAAAGCAGGGGAGAGGAGTGGCCACAGGAACAGCCGACCCAATTATCCAAGTTAAAATGGGATCAGAACGTTTGTGACAGGAGGTGGTAGCCAGATGTTGTGTTTCCTTCTGTTCTCCATAATCTTCAATGAAGAAAGGTCCAATCCTGGCTCACCAGGCTTTGTCTGGGCCATACATGTTTCAAGAAGCACCTAGTTGGCATCAGCTATCAGGTGAGCACACGCAGATGATAATTACTGTGCACACATGCTCAGTGAGTACACGGTAGAGAGGTCTCCCTGGGGCTCTGCTTATAAAGGCTTCCTCTCTGTTGTCTTTACTTTCTTGGTAATAGTCGTATTGAAATATCATTCACACATCCTACCATCTATCCATGAGTATTTTGCTTCTACGTTTAAGTGATTGCTCAGAATCTGCCTCCCTTAAGAGAGGCATGAGGGCAACATGCCATGAGGGCAACAGCCATGCACGTTTTCTTTTTTTTTTTTTTAAAGATTTTTATTTATTTATTTATTTATTTATTTATTAGAGAGAGAGAGCTCAGGCAGACAGAGTGGTAGGCAGAGGCAGAGGGAGATGCAGGCTCCCTGGCGAGCAAGGAGCCCGATGTGGGACTCGATCCCAGGATGCTGGGATCATGACCTGAGCCGAAGGCAGCCGCCCAACCAACTGAGCCACCCAGGCGTCCCAGCCATGCACATTTTCTTAATCAGTGTACACCCTATTGTATTGTAGCAGACAGTGGTAACCCTTGATAACAAAATATTTTTAATAGATACACGATGAATGAATAAAAAGAAAAAATAGATTTCTAAGGCTTAGAAACTGGCTTTAATAAACCACACATTCTTTTAATTTAAAATCAGACACAATTTTTAAAACGGGAAATACCATGGAGAGAGAAAAAGCCTCCATTAGATAGGGGGAAAATAACACACACTTAAAACTCTATTCCCCCCTCCCCAAAATACTTCATCCTTGCTCAGATGCTGCCATTTGACCCCAGCTGTGAGCAGAGAGGAACTTTGGTGGGCAAGTCTGTCACCCTCTTTGCATGCTTAAGGAAAAGAAAGAATTCTGACCTACCTCTGGAGGGTATTTGCTTTTGTGACCTCTTTGTCCTCATTGTCCAGATTGAATAGTCACCGCAGCAGGAATTCCTGAGTGAGGCTCAGGCTAAGACCATGAAGACAACAAAAGATAGGAGAGGCCTGCCTGTCTTTTAGTTCACCATTTGAATGGGATTGCAAACCAAATGCACTTGATCTAGAGAAAAAGAAAAGGTACTTGGAGATTTAATACCAGGTTCTCAGGTCAGATTTTGGGCATGGAAGGAATCTAAAGAAGGAAGAGTGTGCACTGACAGGTTAAAGGAGGGTAGTGGGCGGGGGGGGGGGGGGGGTTCGTTGTGTCCTGGGACAAATGAGATGCAGAGGGAAAGCAAAGTAAAGGTGAAAAGGCATGCACTGGTTTAGGGGGGCTCTGTGGGCTCCAGCTCTGCTAGAGTGGGGAGGCCATGCTAGGGAAAAGAAGGGGTACTGGGGTGGGGTCTGGAAGTTCTGGTTCTGCATATTCATGCTTTGGTGAGAGGAGGTGCAGAGATTCAAAGGCTTCTTTGGCTTTGGCCACCATAGGAACACCATGCTTCTCCACCCTTCCAGCAATGCTCCCTCCTGGGCTTGTTTTTGTTTTTATTTTGTTCCTGCCATAGCAAGCAAGAAGCATCCTGCCCCCAAGGCGAGGAATTTCTGTAGAACAAGATTTTTGCAAATCATCTCAATTAGTCACATTCCAGAAAGGAAAAATAGTATAGCCTGTGTCCTTTCCTATCAAGGAGGAAACCACCTCCATCATGGGTTTAGCACAAGACAAAGTTTTTTTAAATTTGTCATTTGATTAAACATTCAGTGTCATTATTGGGGTGTGGGCACTTGGCTCTAGGAAACTGTTTAAGATCACCTCTCCTTCTTTGTTTTTTAAAGAGTAATTAATTTATTGAGGGGAGGAGGGGTAGAGGGAGAGAGAGAATCCCAAGCAGACCCTCTGCTGAGCACGGAACCTGATCCCATGACCCTGAGATCACTACCTGAGCCAAAACCTAGAGTCAGTCGCTCAATCGACTGAGCCACCCTGGTGCCCCTAAGATCACCTTTCCTTCTTTCATAGATTGTTTTTACTCTTGTGACTAAGGCAAATAAATAAGTAAATAAATAAATAATTATATCTAGTATCAAAAAAGGGTACTAACTGTCACTATTTTAAAAAAGAGAGACAGTGACAAATTTCAGGGCAGACTCAGTAGAATTTTCACAGAAAGATTCAAGCCTGAAGGGAACATGACCTTCTTGGCTTGTTTCTTCTCACAGATTCTCACCTTGCCCATTTTGGTGGGTATGGAGAATTCATAGTGAATAAGGACTAAAAATAGACTTGTTTTAACTTTCCACAGAAACAAGTTCTAATATTTAAATCACTTAAACTTTTAGATTTGCAAAACAAGGTTTCCTAGATCTTCAACAGAATCACTTCCTTCAACTAGGTGTATTTTCCTTTTCTGTAGCAATCTGCATCTTCCTTGTTTTCCTCAAAGACTTTGTAAAGCATTGATAAAAATCTAACAGAAAGAGGAAGTGAAGAGAAATAAATATTGTGCAGATGGTACTTAGGAAAGTGTTGTGAATAAAAGCTGGTGTTAGTTATAGCCCTAGAATTTTAGCTCTAAGATATTTTAAGAGTGTGTTCTGAGCCCTTTGAGTACCATGAAATGAACATGGCTGTTTGTGAGGCAGTTATAAGACCGTTCAGTGAAAGTTTGACTCAGAAGTGAATCTTTAGGACTGTTAACTTCCACCAGAGATGCATCTTTTTCTTATGTGGTTTAAAATGGACTCTTCCTGGGCCAAATCCTCCAAGTTCAACTTTTCTTCTAATTTTCCATTCTGGGGTGTGTATGTGTTCCTATTTGTTTCTTCCTTTTATTGTGAAATTTGTATTTGGTTTTCTTTGGATCGTAACCTTTTATTTCTCTTCCACTGACAAGCACTTTTAATTTTTTTAAATTTTTATTTATTTCAAAAATATTTTATTTATTTATTTATTTATTTGAGAGGGAAAAAGAGAGAGTGAGAGAACACATGTGTGTGCGAGGGGCAGAGGGAGAGGGAGAGAATCTTCAAGCAGACTTCAAGCAAGACTCCAGACTTGAAGATTCTTTCCCTCTCCCTCTGCCCCTCCCTGTTGAGTAAGGAGCCAGATGCTAGGTTCAATCCCTCAATCTGTGAGATCCTGAGCTGAAACCAAGGGTTGGACACTCAGCGCAACCAACTGAGCCACCCAGGCACCCCTGGCAAGCACTATTTAGAAAGCCTGTCAGGCTGTCACCATGTTCTCCTAATTTTGTTCTGTCACTTCTCTCCCTCTTCTTATTTCCTCCTCCCTCTCCCGGATGTGACTTTGCAGGTTTCTGCCAGTGGAAGCATCCTCATATGACCTTCCTCCTCTCCAAGCTAATTAGATACTATGGAACCATTTCCCCCTTCCACACTGCCTGCCTTCTTTCCAGAGCCATTCTCTCCCACAACTTCCCTCACTGAGATTCTCGCACTGCCCCTGTCTTCTTACCCTAAACCACCTCCCCATTCAGTGGCAGAGGTATGGTCCTTTGCTCTTTGTTCTGCTTTGCTACTCCTGAGATTCTTACATGAAGCAGGTCTTCTATATGGGGATCCAAGGCTTTCCAGAGAAACTATTGTAAGTGAGGGTATTGCATTCCTTACCATAAGCTCATCCTCAGAGATGGCATGGCTATTTCTTGCTTTTAGAAATAAAGATTCAACAACTTCATTGTAAATTTTAGTAAAGGGATAAAATTATAAAGCTGATCTCTACCATGGGAATTTGGAACCCCAAGGGACCTCAAGCATTATTCATTTAAACCAGGGATTTGCAGACTTTTTTTTTTTTAAATGTCAGATCTCCTTTTTGATCAGAGAAAATTTTACAGAGTGAACCAGTATCAACTCAGATTAAGATGGAACCTAACCATTAAGATGGTTAGGTCTCTTGTGCTCTTTCTACACCTCCTACCCCACCCCTGAAGCCCTGGAGAGTTTAGCCCATTCTGGCAACTTAAGATGAGAAAACCAATTCTCAAAGTTAAGGAGCTAAATCAGAGAGCCTAAGCACTCCACAGTCTTCCTTTCCAAATGAGTGGAACCCTCTAACCAGAGGGTTGCAGAGTTTGCTTGTCCATATGGGAAGTAAGTAAGCTAAGGCTCAGTGTATCTAAAATATGACCTATTTAAAAGAAATATGCTAGCAACAAGAAACATATTTAATAAAAAATGTGTTTGCTTTCTTGATCTTTAAGAGGAATCCTGGGTTAACTTTTTTTTTTTTAAGATTTATTTCTTTATTTTAGAATGAGAGCTCGTGTGCACATGGGAGCAGGGGGAGGGGCAGAGGGAGAGAGAGAATCTCAAGCAGACCCCCCACTGAGCACAGAGCCCAACATGGGGCTTGATCTCATGACCCTAAGATCATGACCTGAGCTGAAATCAAGAGTTGGATGCTCAACTGACCAAGCCACCCAGACACCCCTTTGGATTAACTTTTAAGGCTCATCCGTTTAACAAACATCCAGAAAAATTTGGATTGTTGTTCTTTTTCCACTCAGTAAATTCTCCTTAATGAGCAAAGATGTCAGAACAATTCTGTCCACTATACTTTGAGGAAAGTAATTATAGCCTCTGCATAGTTAAAATTGTCATTGAGAAAATTTGTTGTGAGTGTTTGGAAAGGAGGAGCCTCTTTGGTCTCCTCCTTCTCTTTCTGCTTTTCCTCTTCCCAAGAGTGAGAGCAGAAATCAGACAAGGACCTCCAATCATGGAGGAGGAAAAAGGTGGGGCCATATCATCCCTTTAACAGAGATGGTGCCTATCTAGGGGTTGACTGCTTTCTTAAACATCATTTGGGAAAATCTTTTCTCCCCCTCATCTCAGTCATTAAACATTTATTCATTCATTCAAACAATATTGAACACTTATTATACAAGTGTTGTGCCAGGCTGAAAATATAAGACCACGGAAAGATCTGACTTGCATCCTGCTCTGTTATAAAGAAGGAGTAAATTTATTGAGAAGTAACACATATCATTAAAGAAAGTTGGTGGAAGTTACTACACTGTTATGGACTACATATTTGTGTGCCCCCCAAATTCTTATGTTGAAACCTTAATCCTCAATGAATGGTATTAGGAGGTGGGGCTTTGGGGAGATATTTTAGTCATGAAGGCAGCCCTTATGAGGATTAGCGTCTTATAAAGAGATAAAGGGACCAGAACTCAATCTCTCTCTGCCATGTGAAGATACAGAGAGAGGGTAGATATCTTCAAGCTGGGAAGTGGGACTGGACTTGGGAATTCACCCAATATGAGATGTGTATGTTCCCTGATCTCAGACTTCCCAGCCTCAAGAACTGTGAGAAATCAATGTTTGTTGTCTAAGCCATCCAGTCAATGTCATTTCGGTACACCAGCCCAGACACAGACAAAGTAAAAATTCAGATCATCTGAATCACAGGCCATCATGGTACTTGTACTTGCCTCTCTATTGCTCCATCAGGGAGTAGAGCTTTCTTTCATGAGGCTCATCTGGCCAAACTCTAGAGGGTAAACCAAAGAGGATGCTTAGAGACAGAAGTGTGGCTCCTCAGGAACATCTTACAACATTTAAATAAACCAGATCCTGGGCTATCAACATGAGTGTTTGGCAGGGAAGGCATACAAGTCATTTTAGATGTCTCTGTACTCCCAACACACTGGCTAATGATGATCTATTATTTGGGGTGTTTAGATAAGACATCCTAGCAAAATAAAACAAAACAAAATCAAGCAAAAAGGAAAGGAAGAAAAAAGCAGTCTCTTTAAGTACGTTCACGTGAAATTGAATGGGTTCCTGGCTAAAAACAGCTTTCAGGGAGAGAATCAATCAACGTGCTTAGCAACAGCCTGTGTAAAATAAAATATGTAGTTGTTTTTACAGAGCTCTTAACTAAGTCTTGGAAACTGGAAAGTCATTTAATATGCTCTCTGGGAGAGGGGACTTAGTGGTGCTAAGAGTAGGATGTTACAATTTCCTCAACAAAGAAAAAAATGTGCACATAACACCTGTGAGGCAGAGTGGAAATCACTTGCCAGGGCCATAAAACTGTACTTTATAGTCAAATTGTTTACCTTGAGGTAACTGTCAGTTCTGATGCACCTCCTTGGAGCCAGTATTCTTCTGTGGCTTGCAGCTATTACTCAGAATGCTCATTCCAGCCCTGATCTGTAATTGGAACAGCAGTTTCTTCTTTTCAGCAGCAAGTTTATGTGCTCATCCAGAGCCCAAGGGAGATGTGGACTCAGTCATTCAGAGTGCCAAGAATAAGGGGGTGATGGGGACTCCAATGTTTATAGAACCACTTGTATTCATCTCTAGATTAGTTTTACATATTTTTAGGTGTTGGGGAGAATTCTGCTGATAAGCTCCCAGATAAGCATATGTAGTAAACACACAATAAATGTGTTCCTGGGGGGAAAAAAATCACTTAAAATGAAACAAGATGGAGTGTATATGGTAGAGCTTAAGGGAGGGGTTGGAGTTTGAATCATATTTTTAAACCCACTAAGGAAACTTGCTCTATAGAAGAATTGGCTGTATTTTTGTAGAGTAAATACATTAATATTCATCTTTTAATATATCTTTTGTGTAAGTCCTGGTTATCACATGTTGTCACAGGCACAGTTCAAGTGAGGGAAAAATATAGAATAGCTTCATATTCGTAAACAGGCTCTGGTAGATTGAAAACATTGACTTTGAAATTCTTGAAACAAACTCAGATTTTCTTTTTAAAAAGGAGCTGGGAAGGCGAAGGGGGCAGACAGTTGGATGCAAGCCTTATTCTCAATGGGATTGTGTTGGCACCTTGAAGAAGGTTCCAAAGGCAGGTGGAGTGGTCTTCAGGAGGTAAGGCATCCAAGTCTGGGCAATTGCTCAATAAAATGATGGGGAAATGCCAAAATAACAATCACAAAGGCATTCTCTCCATGGTGGGAATTTCTTCCCCTTTATTCCAGGGGATTGAGCCTGCTGGATATGTACTCAACACTTGTATTATCCAGAAGCTCTACCATAACATTTTCTTCCCTAGATGATGAGGTCCTGGTAGGCAGGAACTGGGCTTTGTGCTTCTTCTGTTGGCCCCTTTAGAGCCCAGGTTGTCTGTCAGGCAAGTAATATAGAATCCTCTTTAAGAAAATGACCCTGCTACCAAAATGCCTTGGTTGAACTGTGTAACTTTGATTAAGTTGCTTAATTTCTCTGTGCCTCAGTTTCCTCACCAGTAAAATGGGGATAGTAATAGCATGAAATGGGTTAATATATCCAAAGTGCTTAGAACAGGGCCATAAAACAGTGATAACTGCCAAATAAGTGTTAGGTATTATATTCAGTCAGACTGAGGTTCTAGGCATTCAGGTCTTCCTTTTATTTGGGTCTAGCATTTGGAGATCTAAAAATGTAGTGTGCATGCATTCCGTGCTTTGTTCTAGAAATAATTTCTGATGGCATTTATGTCTTCGCTTACAGGATACATTTCCATAAGACATCTACAACCTAGTTTTGGAAGACAGATCCCATGAGTCATCCCAATGTACCCAAGTCACTTGACCCAAACCAACTCATCCATTTGTCCTCCATAAAGTTTAAGTATCTAGAAGGCAGTGTCTACACAGCTAAACACTCTCATGAAGTGGTGTTATTGAGAGTTTTTATACTATTTAATTATAGGCAAAACTGCCCTCTGGCTCAGATCATTCAGAGAAAATTCCATGGCATGGAAACAAAACCCTATTTCTTTTCCAAGGATGGAGGTCTTCTAAAAAATCTGCTTGTTCAATATATTTTTTTTCCTTTTTAAAAAGAAATTCTCTTGGCTGGTTTAGGTAACTTGGTTTATTGAAAATAGAAGCTATTTATTTTGCCCTAAAATGGCCCCTTCCTTCTATGGAGCCCAAGATGATCTCATGCCAGAGGAATTGGGACTCTTAGACCTGGATTGTGTCAGAGGTAGGTAGATTGGTAGAGGCAGGAAAGTGGGACTGTCCTCAGCCTAAGAAGGAGAAACCACATGAACAATAGGACTAATCTGAGTTTTAAAATTTTTATCAATAAGTCAACCAACCTTGATATCTTATTCTATCAGTAAGACCCTATGCTAAAAGCTGTAAGTTACAGTCCATGTCCTCAAGGAACATAAATTTAGCATAAATGCTCTCTTTTAAAGTAATCGCTGAGTGAAAGCTATGGCAGGGCCCCGTAATTTGTGCTGTCAAGGTCCCATTGCAATCTCTGCGTGAAAGCCAAGGTTGATGCAGAGAGGTGAAAGCCCTTCAGTTAAACACGGAGCAGACTTTATTGCACAGGCAAGTATGTTATCATATTTGGAATGCAGCTGGCTTGCGATGGAGCTATCAAATGTCCGAGTTCTCCGGTCCAAATAGTTTCGGTGAGATGGCTTTGGTTCAAAAGGCTCTGTTGCTGATTTTAATTAGGTAGAAACACAATTGAAGACGAGTTATTAAGTGCTTATTAACCAAGGAAGATGGCCCAAAGCGCCACTCAGTCCCCAAGAATTTCTCAAGTGCTCCTTTCTGGCTGTGAAATGGTCTTTCACATCCAGGAAAAATATGGAGGGCTTATTTAGGGAAAAGTATGCCTAGAAACTGTCAACTTTAGATCACTATAAAGTGCATAGATATGAAAACAATTGGTCTTAATATGATTATATGCATTTTCTCTTTGGTATGTGCACGTATAGATCTGTGTGTAATCAGGGGACCTCCACCTCCAAACCAGCCCTTCATTAGACTGTCATGAAGGATAAAGCCTAGAAGGGGTAGGAGAGGAAGGGGATGAGTGGGTGGGGGCAGAGGAAGGGAGGGCAGGAAGGCTTGTATGTGCTCATGCACACCAAGCTGGAGTATTACCTCTTGGCTATTCTCACTCCTTCTTCGAGTCTCACAACTTTTCCATGAGCATGAGTCATTTCTAGTTTCCCCAACACCTTATATCCTGGAGTGAGAAAGGGACAGCTGACAGCAGCATGAGCTAAGGCTCTGTTGGTTGCTGCACTGTCCTCCCATCCAGCAAAAACTCAAGGAGAAATAGATGATGGGGGAGCCCAAAGGGGAGAAGGGGAGATGGAGCAGCAGGGATAGCCATGGACATTTGTTCATGCATTTATCCATTTATTTAACCGAGCTCAAGCACTGTGTTAGACTTTGGCAATCCAAAATCATTTTACCAATTTATGCGTTCATTTATTCAACAAATATTGTATGTGCCCAGCACTGTTTTAGGCACTAGAGTTCAGCAACAAACAAGACAGGAGGCACAGCTCCCATAGAGCTTGCCCAACAGAGCCTAGGGTGAGAGACAGACAAGCAAATAGGCCTGATACTCAGGAGGTGCACCTATCAAACCTTGAGGGTTAGGAGTAGCTTTTTGGGATGGATCAGAGCATTACCAGATGATAACATCTTTCAGCTATGTCTTCAAACTGACCAGTAGGCCCTAATGTATTTCTTCTGGAGCCTCACACATCATTTATTTTTTCCTTGCATAGGACATTTGGGGACTTCTTAGACCAAGATAATGCAGTTTTCTTTCCATTCTTTTTGCAATTTGATAATATTGTCACATGCTTTCTAAAAATAAAATTTCTGGTATGTACCCAGATGTATGACATCATTTTTTTGAAATTGGGGAATAATTTTAGAAGCAATGGACCAGAGAATGTAGAGAAGATTCCAGCCACTTTATGAACTGTGATAATCATTCTTCATTAAATTGCCTCCAGGGACCAGATGCTATTGGGGAATTGGGGATAGAGGAACATTTATGTACCATGGTGGGTGTGAAACTTGGCATGACCTGTCTGGAAAATAATCTGGCAGTAATGGGCCAAATTAGGGCATTCCATTCCTGAGTAGTTGTCCCAGGCAAATTTTCACAAGTGTCAATAAAGAGAAATATGCAAGGATGTTCATTACAGTGCTGTTTGAGGTCAAAGGTTGGTTGAGGTAATCACCAGTCAGGAAACATGTGTTGAATATTTGTCATGAAATGCTATGTAGCTGGCAGAAACAACAGGCGAGGTATTAAGCATCAGAGGCTGAGTGACAACTTATAAGAAATATCATGAGATGTATAATATAATACCACTCAAATCAATTAAAATACATATATAGGAAAGCAGCTTATGACTCTTAAAAGCCCATATACAAACAAGAGGATTTGTGTTAAACATTACAATGATTTTCTGGTGTGGGTAGGGAAAAAGAAGAGAATGGAAGCAAAGAGAGGACAAAGGGACGAAGGAAGGAACACAAGGGAGTAGCCTTCCTTGGACTAGTGTAGATAACAAGCTATGAACTTCACTGTGATTAAGTAATATTTCTAAGATTAAGTAACATCTCATGAAAAAGAAAAATGAAAAGAAGGAAGGGAGGGAGGGAGGGGACAGAGAAATGAAAGATAGTGTGTGGAGGTAGACTAAAGTAGGAAGTGTGGACAGGAAGGAAGGAAGGCAGAAACACGCTGTAAACTCCCTCCACTTGCTCTCCTAGGATGAAAGCTCCCTCCCCAATTCCCACCAGCCCAAAGAGCCTGGCAGGAGAGAGGATAGCTAAAACTTACCAACATGAGGAGGCAGCTAAGATTTACAAGGCAGAGCAGGAAGCTTGGGGTTTAGTAATGCCTACCAAGGTAAAGAAGAAACTTGGGAGAACAAGGAGGTATGGTACTGACGAGGGGCAGGGGGTGCGATGGAGAGGCATAAGTGAGGAAGGGAAAAGGGGTCCTTGTGGGGTCCATCTGCCCACCCCTCCTGGAGAAAAGCCTGGCCTGTTGAGAAGGGCAGTCACCTGACCACAAGTCCAGGTGAATGACTGTACCTTTTCTGGTCCTCATATTGTCCCAGCACTAGCTCAACAGAGCTGGGCCACCCCAACCCCCAAGATTTCTAGGCAGCTAAGTGAGGGACATCCATGGGAGGGAGGAGAGTCCCTCAAGCCCAGAGTCAGATGAAAGTGACACCCAAGGGTTACATGGGCCCTGAAGAGGGGAAGAACACACAGCTACTCATAGAACAACACTTAACACATAGCAACAACTCGGGATCAGTCCTATGTCAAGGTTGTATTATTTGACATTTTATAGGAAATCATAGAATCACTGAAGGGTGCTTAGTGGTCACGTCTGATGTTTTCTAGCCGAGAAAGCCGAGGATGAATAGGTTCAAAACCCCCAACTTCTGCCTTTCTATAATAATCCTTTCTAGATCTGAAAGTGGAATATTCTTATTATGGAAGTCAGTGCGGGGCAGGGGGAAGGTGGGCATTCCAACCTGAAGAGAGTGAGCAATAGGAAAAGGAAAATGCCTTTGCTTCCAAGATTCTGTTTGGAGATAATTATTGTATTACTTTAAAAAGGGCAGAGACTAAAAATACTTGACATATCAACATAGTCAATCTTAAATTGATTATTTTTCAGGGTTTTCCGTACAACACTGAGAATGAATTAAATTTCCATCCCTGAAAACATCTGACAGAAGAAATTCAGACCTTACATATCATATAATGAAAAAGAACCTGAGCACTACATTTGCTCATTTTTCCTGCAGAAGGAGGAGAAAAAACCTTTCTTAAGAAATATTCCTTGAGATCTTTGAATTTCAACATCTGTTGGGCAGCTCATTTTCATAATTGGAAAAGTTGTTTTGTTCCTTTACTCGCCCATTCCACCTCTCTCTTTCTGCTCTTTTATTTCCACAAGAGTGGAATAATTAGCTCCTAGAAGAGCTAACAAAATACATTCAATCCTACCTGTTTTACTTTCCTATTTATGGATTCATTCCTTCTTCTCCTAGCAAGCTCAGTAAAACATTTGTTTTTAATAAGAAAAATACTTGTTTAAATCAATTTAACCTTTTATTTTTCTTTTTAACCCCAACTTGCAAGCTCATTTCTGGCATTTGCTTCTAGTTGAGTCTGTGTATTTGTTATTGTCTCAGATTAATAGCCTTTTAATGAGAAGTTATTAATATAAAATGCAATATTTATCCTCTCATCCAAGAAAAGAGAAAGAAAAACTCATATATTTTATTAGTACCTTTTGGCCCTCTGCCATTTGGTAGCTAAAATAAATAAATAAATAAATAAATAAATAAATAAATAAATAAATAAATAAATGTATATGTTATAGTAAACACACATTTGTTACATTACATTCTGGAGTATACCATCTGTATTTGTCCGTGTACTCAAGAAAATTATATATTGTTCACCTGGGTAGCAATTTGTGTCCTGGCAGATCTTTATTTGCTCTCAGGGGAACCTATTTAATATAATTACATTTAATTGATATTTGTGGTGGTGGATTAAGGAGAAAGGAACCGTCATTTAATATGCTTGGATTTTATGGGTCTTGTGTTTCTTGGCTTGGTTTTCAAAATACATGGAACCACATTTTTTAAAGCTAGGTACTTGGATAAGTTCAGTCCCTTATTAAAACAGTACACCAAAGGGGTAGAGTTTAAAATGATCTCACATCTTTCTGCCAAAAATGAGGAAGAAAGAATTAAATCTTTATCCTCCCCAATTTTTTTTTATAATTATGTTGTCTAAAGGTTTATATGATTCAAATATGTTGCCTGTGATTTAGCTGGTAATTTGGCTCCTTTCCAACCCCATAGAAAAGGAACAGTTAGCTGCTAGAAGAGTTAACACACTGACTTTTCTACCTTTCTCCCACTCTCAGCTGTGAATTTGGTTTTCTTCTTAAGTCAAATGCCATAGAACTTTCCTTTCTCTGTTTGCCGTCAATGTACCACAGATGATTTATTTAACTGATGGCTCTAAGCAGGCTTTGGGGCACTGTATCGGTCAAATCTGGCAAAATAGTATCTCAGGATTATATTGCAGTTTAGCTCATAAGGTGGTTTATTGATTTTTAACTCCCTTTTAAATATAAGCATTCCTAGTGAGCAATGCGGCCACCAGTTAAATAAACAATTTAGTTATGTATAAAAAGGTAATTGAGGCTAGTTAATGTTGACACATGAGAGTTGTCATGACTTTAGGTTAATATACTCAGAGCTGATGACAGAATCAGGTTAGGTCAACAGCTGGAAAGATGCACATATTTATGTCTAAGCATATTAATTTTACTTGTCATGGGAAAAATAATTATTAAATGAGATTCCATGAGACACAAATGTTTTTTCTGACTTTGAAGAAAAAAAAATGTCCTATATAAAGGTAAGGTCACATATATATGACAAGTTTCTAGGTAAAGGCAGAATACTTCAACATGAAGTGAGCAAGTAATTTGCCTAGGCCTGTTCTTCTGTAAGAACACTGACTGATTATCAGGGTCGTTCTCCTAAAAGGAACACCCAGTGGATCTCTTTCTTTGTTTCTTCCTCTTTACCCACAGAAATGCGTGAGAGAATCCTAACATCTCAAAGGCAATAATGGGACTCCATCCATCATTCTGGTCCTAAAATTCTATTTGCCAAAAAGAGAACACAACAAGAGTTCACAGGCTGAGTAATTCGAACCCTGGTGGTTGGGAGACCGCATTAGTCCTCCTATGTATGGAGAGGGATGCTGGGAGTTAGGGGATGTGGATTTCTGACGTTTGGCCACTCTGGACTTCTGGCCCCATCTTCATAGAAGGAGGGGATGGACAGAGGTTTCCTATAAGCCCTTCTGGCTCTAAGTTTACTAGGGACCTTACTTTTTAACCTTTTTATTTGCCATGTATGCAGATCCCTCATTCTAACACAGTTTCTACATGTAAACTAATGATTATCCTATTTCTGAGAGAAGGCTTCTAGAACAATTCCTTATTAATACTTGTTCTTGAGGAACAGCCATAATTTCCCCAGCTGAGGTCTATATAAAACATGCACATCATTAAATGTTAAATTATCCAACCCTTCCCCATCACCCAGCACCTATTTTTCCAGATGAAGAAACTGAGGCCCAGAGAGGTCAAATGACTTGCTCAAAGTCTCACAGTTGTCAGGAACTAGTCCCACCGTCCCAGGCAAGAGGCTTTCTGGTAACCAGCTGTGCCATAACTACTCAATTACTCAATATTGGACAATTTCACTTGGCAAACTAGTAATCCTGAAAGCTGAATAACAAATTGACTCCTGACATTGTTTTTGAGTTGTTGGATGTTTCAAGCTCTCTTGAGCATTTTTGTGGGTTGAGAGAGGGAACAAGGAGGGAGAGGTTGGAGAGAGACAGAGGAACAGACAGAGAAATTTGTTTCCACTGGAGAAGGTGGGAGAAGATTCCCCTTCCTTGGGTTCCCCTTCCTCAATAACCTTGTCTTTAGGGACATGAGAATATATTTCCTGTCTCTCCCCCCCGCCCTTTCCAGGTCTTGTTCCTTCCCTAAGAAATCAACAACCAGAAGAGTAGGGCAATGTCAAACTCTTACTTAAATTCTCAGGTGGGAGACTTGTTCCCCGCAACTTTAGTGTGAGGTAGGTTTCTGTAAGAAATTCCTGGGCTGCCATGTCATTTTATATTAAACCATCAGTTTGTTGGCTTGAGATGACAGCACAAAACACATCTAAATAATTTTCTGTCAAGTCCATTCAGAGAGAAAGCAGGGCTGAAATACGGGAAAGTGAGTTTGAGAAAGATGGAGTTCTTTCTCATGAACAGAATGGGACATTCTCTCCCTGTTTTTAATTTAAGGTTCTGAAACCATGGCTCTTCACTCTGGAAACTGATACATATCCAGGCTTGAAATTATCCTGTTTAACATAAATAAAGGTGATAGAGTGACACGGTTGTATTCAGTAAAATGTATCAAAAGCCAAGGGGCTCATAGGCAAGAGAGAAAAATCACCTGAACTTGACAAAATGCAATTTTGGATGAAGGCTGTCCTTTCTTTGGTATGAACATAGATTAGCTTCTGTTCTCCTCACCCTCAATAACCTGAGTTGGGATCACCTGAACTGAAGGATTAAAACGGCACAACTGGAGGTAGAAACAATGCTAGAATAATTCTGAGGATCATTGAAATTTCCTTCCCTGGTTGAGAAAATTGGACAGATCCTGACAGTTTGTCCACCAAAAATGGAAATCACAATAGCACGCTGATCACAGAGCATTGTTGGAGGGCTGAATATATTTAGGTGGAAAATACGGAATTTGAAGCCCTTCTTCTGCCTTTTTAGAGGTCACGTGATCTTGAAGGAGTTACCATTGTGAAAACGATAATTATTCATAGCAAGTTTTCCATGTGTCAGAAACTGAACTACACTTTTTGTGTATGTTACATAATTTAATCCTCAAACTAGACCCAAGGAGTAGTATTATTAACCCCTATATCATAGATGTGTAACCTGGGCCCAAGTTCACCTGCCTATGAAGTGACAGATGAAGAGTTAAAGCCAAGTGCATCTAATGTGAAGACAGATTCTCTTCACTAGCCACTGCTCTCTATGTAAAAAACATCTTTGTAAGATGTTGGCTGTTATATAAGTTAGCGGTTCTCGTAACTCAGTTACCGTCATCTTGTAAGGTAACTTCAGTTACTTTAAGCAGTGTCCTCAGGCTGCAAGCCCCATTTATTTGGCAACAAGCAATTTTCGGTGATAACAGCTACCATCTATTGAGTTCCTGTGCCGTGCCAGGCCCTGCTTTAAGCACCCGAGATGTTCTGACGTCCCCACAACACCTTTGTGAAGTATGTGCTATTAGTATCCCCATTTCACAGACATGAAAACCAGGATGCTGAGATCTTTAGTAATTCTCCCCCAAGTCTCACAGCGGGTATGTGGTAGAACTGGATTTAAACCCAGGCAGGCTGGTGTAGAAACAAAGTGTATGACGTCACCTCGTCTGAAGCGTGGGTCTAAACCCTGGGTGAGGGAGTTCACAAAACGTGGTCTTGCTTACCTGTCTGGGGGACCGGAGTGCTTACTGAGGCTGCAGGTTGATGAGTGGGAGCTCTTCTATAGAGATTTGTCTGGGACATCTAGCCACAGGGACAGTTGTTTTCTCCCCGATAGTCTCCTGAGGGTTCCCAACCTTCATGAACCAACAGATCCTTACAAAACAAAAAACAAACCCTGAGTGCCACACTGTTCAGGCCTGCATTCCCAGCCTGGTCAGACCTTGACAAGATGAAGGCTTGTAGTATGAGGGACAAAACAGAAGGGAGACCAGGAGGAGGTAAACCCAGTTCATAAGACCTGTGGTTGGTTTCCACCAAAAAATCTTCTGGAGAATCTCTGCTCTGGTCTCCATTAATGTTCTTGGAACTTCTCTGCGATGCACAAGTTAGGGGCCCCCGAACTCTAGAAACAAAGCTGTGTTACATAAGAGCCAGTGCTCTTAGTGATAAACAATAGAAGTTGTCTATGTTAAGCTCTTTTATGCCCCAGATGAACTTCTCAGAGGGCTACTGAGTAGTTCACAGAATGGTAGGAAGGCTGGTAAAACCAGCTCAGAACTAGAAGAGGAAGCAAGAAGGGCTGCACAGAGAAATGGCCTGGTCCTTGGCTTCAGCCACCGCCTGTGGACCCTGCCCTGCGGATGGGCGGGACCCAGAGACCACGGCCCCAACAGAACCTTGCAGTTGCCTTTGTGTTTTTTGTCACTGGCCTCGGATTCAAAGTCAGGCCGCAATAAGCCATTGGTGTATGTTCAAATCCCAGGGAGCAGAAGTGGCCAGATGAGGAAAACCGAAGACTGGCCTTTTCAGCCTCCAATTCGGAATCAAAAAAGCGTTCCATCTCGCCACCATATGATTACCGATCAATTTATTGGGAACCAAACTCGACACACATAATCCTGAGTCAAGTCTGGTGGATCCATATCTCCATTTCACAACTGTGGCAACTGGAACTAGGGAAGGTTAGTAACTGAAACCACTTCATACAGTACCTAACATCAGAATCGCCTTGAGCAAGTTGTTTTTCAGCCCGAGGTGTGCTGGCTGAGGCCAGAGGGAACCTCAGCTCTTCGCTGGGTAGAACTAAGGACTGAACAGTCTCCTGCAAAGCACTCTGGCATCGTCGCCATTCTGGCCCGAGCAAAGCCAGAGGTGTCTAAAGGGGAAAGCGGGTAACATGAAGTGTAGTCTATAAAATGCACAATTTATTTCTCTATATTCATTTGCATCTGGTATGCACACAGCTGTTAAGTATACTCCCAGAGAACAGAAACATTATCCATTTCCATAATTTTTGAATTATAGAAATATTTAGTAAAACTGAAAATACAGCAAGCTTTTATAGGCTGTTAGAGTGATTGAAAGGCCCTGACAACTTCTCACAGCTCGAAGTCATGGGAAACATCTGTGCTGATCTCCTTGCGGGAGCAAAGACGTGAGAATGTTGTGGGGACTGGAGGGAGCTGCTTTCTGTGAGATTTCGGAAAGCTCTGACACCGCAGAGACTTAAGTGGGAAGACTTTCCGTTTAAGCCAGGTCACGGGCAGGCCCTGGTGTGGTGCAGGTGGGACTGACAACACTTTCTCATCAGATCCCACCTGACAGGGCTGACTTGACAGAGGCCCGAAGAATATCTTCCCTGAACAGGACCAGACCGGGGTGGTTGCCAGGATTCACATCTCAGGAATGTGACTATTTCTTTCTTTCTTTTTTTTTTTTCAGCAAGCTTTCTGTGCTGTGTCACATTTATGAAAAGTTACACATTACACATTTTTCTAATTTGTTTTCTTTGTAAAAAGAAAGGCAAAAAGACCAAGAGAGAAACCACGTGGTCCAGTCAGAAGCCAGAAGACATGCTGGAGAGCTGACCCACCACTGACTAGCTGTGTTGATCTTGAGTGTAGAGTTACTTAATGCTTCTGGGTCTTAGATCCTTGCCTACCTCACAAGATTAAGTGAGATAATTTTTTTGAAAACTGCCCCGTGTAACTTAACTTAGTCAACGGTGAGGTGTCATTCATAAACAGAAGTGTGCCTAATTCCAACCGTGCTAAAATTTGACACACGTTTCTTCTAAAATTCAAGTTAAGTACTCAATAAACATGTACAAAGCACACAATAGATCAATGTATGTACCAAACGGTAGGAAAATATGGGGCATTTCTAGTAAAGATGATGGAATGAACCACATGTAATTTTGCTCCTCCTAAAGCCCAAATAAAACAATAGTGAAAGAATTTGCTAAAGGCATAAACATCTGAGGAAAGGACTACAGCCCTTATGACAACAACCCAACTCATGAGGTTGAAAAGCAGTTGAAGGAGTGGTAAGAGATTTTTTTTTTAAGCGAATAATAGTAGGTAACAAGGGAATCCACAAAACCTGCTTCAGAGCCCTCTAAAGCCTTAGGAACTGATAGCTCCTGGTACCCCTGGAAGCAAGGGTGAGATGCATCTAGGATAAGGATGATTGGTGGAAAGTATGTTTGAATAGTAGTTGGCCCCCAAGTGTCTTCTCCCACTGCACTCAGCCTGGACACTGCCCTCCTGCCTAACCTAAGAAGGGAGATCTCTGAGGAGGGAAGACAGAGAGCATCGGACACAATGGAGGAGTAAAAGAATCTCTGTATGCTGGAGAGGGAGGACCCAGGCCTCTTCTTCCATCGGGCTCGCAAATCACTGGGCAGGCAGATCCTGGCCATTCTGCAGGAGTTAGGATAAATGTTTTATCACGACTCCGACCAGCCTAAGACATAAAACTTCAAAATATGGACTTGGGAGGTTCTTCATAAATGACCCAGACATATTCATTTAACCATTATATACTGAAGATCTATTATGCACTAGACACTTTTCTAAGTCCAAAGATTCAGCAGAAAAAAAAAAAAGAAATCCTAGCCTCATAAAGCCCAAATATGAGACAAGTGAAAGAGATAATGCAAAAAAGTTAATGAGTAAAATATATAGTATATTAGATGATACTAATTACCATGGAGAAAAATAAATTAGGGAAAGGGGATGGCACATGTCTGGAGATGACTATAAACCATTTCAGTCAGAAGAGGGCTCATTGAGGAGGGGAAGACCAAGTAAAGGCCTAGAGTTGTTAAGGGAGTGGGCCTGGGAGTTCACAGGGGAAGAGCTGCCCAGGACCATGGCTCCGGTGTCTGGCATGCTGTCAGAAGGGCCAGAGGCCAAGGTGGCTGGAGAGGGCTGAGTGTGAGGTCAAGGAAGTCGTGATGAAGTCATAGGGGCCAAGGGCTCATGGTTGGCTGAATAATGGCCTCCAAATGTTTCCACATCCTAGTCCCCAGAGCTTGATGTTACCTTATGTGGCAAAGGGGATTTGCAGATGTGATTAAGCTAAAGATCTTGAGTTGGGGAGATTATTCTAGAATTATCCAGGTGGACCCAATACAATCACAAGGATCCTTATAAGTGAAAGAGGGAGGCAGGAGAGTCAGAGGCAGAGAAGGAGATGGAAAGATGAAAGCAGAGCTGGCAAGAGGAGTGATTTCAGGAAGGGGCCAAGGGCCAAGGAATGCAGGCAGCTTCTAGAACCTGGAGAAAGCAAGGAAACAGATTCTCCCTTAGAGCCTTCAGAAGGAATGCAGCCCTGCTGACACCTTGATTTTATGAGTTCTGAACTCCAGAGATGTAAAACAATAAATGTGTGTTCTTTTAAGCCACTAAGTTTGTGATAATTTGTTACAGAAGCCAAAGGAAACTAGTACAGGAGGGAAGAAGATCCAGCGTAGTCCTTTATTTCATAAAATAAGAACTTTAAAAAACAAATTGACCTTAATTTTAAGGCAAGTAGGAAAAAAAAAACGCCCATCATCAGACTCCTCTGAAGTATAATTTATTGTTTTGGATATGATAAGCCTTAAAATATTAGTTAGTATAGAGAAATTTAAAGCTCTTGAGTAATGTTTTAACATGTTTTCTCTATAATGCATAAAAATCTGTTCTCCCCCTAAGCATCAGCCAAATATGACAGGAAAATTTAAATTACTGATCCTTCCAATGTTTTCTCTTGTGCTCCCATTCCTTAGAGCTGATGGGGATGGTATGTGCTTCTGCTCAAAGGGATTTTTATGGTGCTCAATGGAGATCACCAAAGCCCAGAACTATAGGCACCTATTGAAGAGGTAACACCCAAGGTTTGTAGAAAGGGTGAGTGGAAGGGAGTCATGGCTGGGAAGGCTTCTGGGGATGCCCACCTAGGGTGAAAATTTCTGCAGAGTGAACAAGAGAGAGAGAGCCGTGAGAGAGATCCCCTCTCCCCGCCAAGAGTGCAATCGCCTCCATGAAATTACCTCAGGAGAAAGCAAGACCTTCAAGAACAGTGATTTACAAGAAATAAAAGACCACTGTGTCTTTTTACAACCAGACCAACACTGCTGGCCTTGCTTTACATGACTTCCAGGAAACCAACAGCTGTTGCATTTTTGGCCCTGTGATGGAGATGGAGTGTGATCACCTCAGCTTTGGTAGGAGATGGAGGCCAGTGTGTTGACCTGAAGGCAAAAGCTGGTCTGGAGGCAGGGAGAAGAGTGTCTTCCTAGGGATAAGGAAGGGGATGGATGTGGGGTGTGGCACGTGTGGGCAGTGCTTTGGAGCCAAAGGATACCAGTAGAGAGGGACACTGGTTGCCGTTAGAGGATGCTGAGGGGACACTTGTTGGCCCATGGAATAGACGTGGGGGGAGGAACATCTCAGAAGTCACTGGAGCAGTAATGCCTGACAGACAGAAGAGCAGTAGATCTCACTGGCAGCTTCCTAGAGAGGTAGGTAGCAATGGCTTAAGGTTCACACCTTTTCCACCTATTTCAGGCTCCATGAAAGCTTTTGGGAATCTCATAGCCTGCTAAGGAAGTGAGCTTGTAACACCTGTAACAACTCTGGTTCTTGGGGCACCTGTGTGGCTCAGTTGGGTGGGTAACAGCCTTCAGCTCAGGTCATGATCCCAGGGTCCTGGAATGGAGCCTTGCATAGGGCTCCTTGCTCAGTGGGGAACTTGCTTCTCCCTCTCTCTCTGCCTGCTACTCGACCTGCTTTTGCTCTCTTTCTTTCTTTGTCAAGTAAAACTAAAAATAAATAAAAATAAAACAAAAATATTAAAAACAATGACAACAACAACAACAACAAACCAATTCTGGCTCTTGCAATAGATGTTTCCAGGCAGTTGTGACTTTGTGTGGTTTCACAAAAGCAGTGCCAGGCAGCTGAGTCTCATCCCTTCCTCTGCCACCAACCAGCTGGGTGACACTGGTTAGATCCCTGACTTCTTAGGGCCTCATTTCCCACCTCTATTGATGAAGGGACCAAGACTGAAGCCTTCATAATTGCCAATTTGAGCTGAGTGGACAACTACTGTTGTATCCCTTCTCTCCTAAGGAACCCCAGGCTACAGCAAAACCGAGTCAAACCACCAAATAGCAACATTACAATCTGTAAAAAGAGAAGATAAAATAGTTTATAGGTTGCAGAGTCATCCTAAAGGCACGATAAAATATTGGAAGAAAAAAAATCATGTAAGGACAGTTTAGAAAAAAATGAGAACCTATCAAATAAAGTTGTCACCATGTCTCATAAAATCTGGTGAATTTTATTACTTCCGACGCTCCACAAGTATCCAAAGTGGCTGTGGAGACCAAGTAAGCTATTTTAAAGGATCCTTTCAAGTGGGAGATGGAAAAAAAAATCTTTCAAGTGGCAAAATCTGAAGTGCATAGTTTGGAAAAACAACTGGCCTCGAGTCGACAATGTGATCCTCTTTGCAGAGCCTAGGCTTCTGGCTCGGAGAATTCCCTCGCTCTCAGTCCTGTCCGCCATGGCTCCAAGCTGCCTGCCCATGGTCTCACACAGCCCCCTTGAGCTGCGAGCACTTCAGGTGCTCCTGTGGTGTTCCAGGGTTGCTGATAAGAGATCTGAAGCTTATATTAAGAGTTCCGGAAATCGAGAGCTGTGTGACTATTATGTGAAGCACAGGGAAGAAATATGCCCTTCATGTTTTTCTTCACCGGAAGTTGATGCTAAAACCATCGATTGGGTGGGTTCCGAATTGCTCTTTGCTAAGCTGATTCCTTTAAGGCTCTCACAAGGAATTAACCAGGGCCAACATCATCCGTGTCACCAGGGGTTGATGTCTGTCTCCTGTGGTGGGGACCTGGGATTACCTGGTCCATTGCCTCTTGGTCCTGCTCCCGACTCCCTTTCTAGTCTTGCTGCCTCCATGTGGCTGATTGCCAGTCAGCCTTTGGTGAGCTCTGGGACCCATAGCCCACTCAGGTCTATGTGCCAGGCTGAGCTGTGACCATATTCAGCGAAGATACTGCCAGCACTCAAGTCGTTTGCATTTTAGTGGTTCTCTTTGTTAGATTGGTACTTCCTTGACTCTGGATGTTGAGAGGCTGGGACAGTCTACAAAGGAGAAAAGCCTATTGCTCTAGGATTTTTATCTTGGAAGAGGGCATTTGCTTAATTGTGAAGCAGCTCGTTCTCCATGGCTACTCACTCAGATGAGAAATCCAGAGCCTAATCTTTGCTCTCATTATAGACTCTTTGATTACTCTAACCATATTTTATCATTTTTTTAAAAGATTTTATTTATTTATTTGATAGACAGAGATCACAAGTAGGCAGAGAGGCAGAGAGAGAGAGGAGGAAGCAGGCTGTCCGAAGAGCAGAGAGGCCCATGCGGGGCTCGATCCCACGACCCTGGGATCATGACCCGAGCTGAAGGCAGCGGCTTTAACCCGCTGAGCCACCCAGGCGCCCCTTGTCATTTTTTTAAAAGATTTTTTTTTATTTATTTGACAGAGAGAGAGAGAGAGAGAGATCACAAGTAGGCAAAGAGGCAGGCAGAGAGAGAGGGGGAAGCAGGCTCCCTGCTGAACAGAGAGTCCGATGCAGGGCTCGATCCCATGACCCTGGGATCATGACCTGAACCAAAGGCAGATGCTTAACCCACTGAGCCACCCAGGCACCCCTCTAACCATATTTTATTCATTTGTGATTGATTCATTTAATTAGCCAAGAAACCCAGTAATCAAGATAAACATTTTAGTACTCTATTTCTAAAAAAGTAAAAATTAATACCAACAATCCATAATATGAAAATTTTAAATTAAGGCAGGATTAGTATTACTGTTCTTCCTCTTGCCTTTGGCTCCAGTATGGCCTGGCACAACATTATTACTGATCTTATCTGTGCGACGTTTTTTTACATCACTTCTGATAGCAAACGTGTGGTTTTGTCCTCTGACACCAAATGCTTGTCATTTTTACATGACAACTCTCCAATGCTCCAACACCAATTGGGTGTCCAACAATTCAATTCAATTCTGACACTAACTCCTGGAGTTAGTGCAGACCCCACAGGTCAAGGGCTCAGACCCACAAGACTGCCCTACTTGAGATGGCAGCTGCAAATGGGGTGACCAAGTGACCCACACTTCTGCCTGCAGACTACTAGTTCAGGGGTTCCCACGACTTCCTTCTGAGGATCTATAATTCATAAGAATTACTTGCAGAACTTAGGAGAGTGTTTTTTGTTTTTTGTTTTTGTTTTTGTTTTTTTTTTACCATTATTGGTTTGTTATAAAAGATACAACTCAAAATCAGCCAGGTGGAAGAGGAGATGCATAAGGTATTGGGGTAGGAGGGGTGCAAAGCTTCTATGCCTTCTCAGGGTTCGACAGCACCCCCATGTGTTCGTCTACCTGAAATCTTCCTCAACTCCATCTTTTAGGAGTCTTTATGGAAGTTTCATTAGATAACCATGATTGATTAAATCATCGACCACTGGCAATTGGATTTAATTTTCACCCCTCCCCCTCCCTGGAAGTTGGGAGGCCAGAGTCGGAAGTTCCAACCCTCTAATCGCATATTGATCCCTCCGGTGACTATCCTCATCCTGAAGCTCTTTAGGGCCCAGCCAAGAGTCACCTCATTCGGATAAATTTAGGTACAGGAGTTGAAATGGGCTTGTTATGAATAACAAATAATGCTCCTGATATTCAGGAAATTCCAAGTGTTTTAGAAACTCTTTGCCAGAAAACTGAGACAAAGACCAACACATATAACTTATTAAGTATTACCTTGTCTTTATTTAAAATTTTAGTATTTTTTTTATTCATTCTGATTTCAAAAAATATTCCACTAAAATATGATTTATTTTGTTTCCTGGGCTTTTTGGCATCCCCTTACATTTAGTGCCTTGGGTAAGTGCCTCATTCATCTCACTCTAGACCCAGCTGTGGTCCTCAGCCACCCATCTTTGAGACCCTGAGAAAAGTAGTGACCAGCAAGTCCCCTAATATAAGCTGTACACATGTCAAGTAATTTCATGACCACTGTTATATAGAGATCAGGTAACCTTAACTATACAAATCTGTACAGATCAGTGGAAATAATGATCAGGGTAGACATGTAACAGAGCCATAAAAAGAAAGGGAGAGGGAGAGCTGCAGCCTTCCAAGTGTCAAAAAGAGGTATTAAACAGAACTCTTAAGGTCAAACTGCCACCTCATTTATGCTCATGGGTTGGAGAATTCTAGGGTGTCAAGTAACATAAGGAAGTGGGATCCAGCCTCAATGAATTGGAGGCTTTGGATGTAATTATATCTTGGGACCTTAATTTCTTTCCATATAAAATTGGAAAAACTTGGGTTAACCATTTCTAGGTTGTTTTTTTTTTTTTCTTAAGAGCTCTAAATATTTATAACTTGATTCTGTTTTTCCCAAAGAAGATAGTGCTACAAAGTGATTTTCTAAAAATTAGCTTCCTAAAATTTCTAAAAATGTACATCTTTGTTACAAAATTGTTTTTTCTTCTACTTCTCAGAGATAAATGCTATTGGTATTTTGGTGTACCTAGACCAGACACACACACACACACACACACACACACACACACACACTCTGTATATAAAATATACACTGATTTTGGAAACCTTTATAGAGTTTGAGGAGGGGTGGTGGGTGGAAAGATGATAGTTAAGGAAATGATTCATTCAGGGCCTACTTTGGTTAAACTCTGCATTTAAGTTTAATCTTCACTATAATTTTATCTCCATATTACATATGAGAAACTAGACATTCATGAAGGTCGAGTGGCTTTCCTTAGGTCACATACCTAGTGAATCAATTATCAAGGCAGGGTAGGAACCTGGGTCCATTTTCAGCAAAGACCTAGATTATCCCCAGCCCACTTCCTTAGGAAAGGAGTATGGGAAGAAGAGTCTCATTCCACGAATGGTTAAATACATATTTACTAAAATTCAATATAGTGTGGCACTTGGAAAATTCAAATTTAGATAAAGTCTGTAAGACATTCAAAAGGGTTTATTTTTCTCCTCTATTTCTAGAGAATGAATGCCTTTTCCTGGGCAGATTTAAATTCAGGTTTTGGCAAAAATGGCTTCATGGAATTTTTTTTCTGAATAAAAGAAAGGCAGTTTTTTTTTTTTAATTGAATTTGGAAAGCACATACCTAGCATTGATACTGATTGGCAGAGACTAAGTAAAGCTTTCTTTTCCACTTTAAAACTACAATTCAAAATGTGCTGCTGAAAGTGGAGTCAAAATGAATATTTTGATAAAATCACTAGTGTTCAGGTGCTATGCAGGTTCTGAAATTAGGCCTTTGAATTACACATTGTAAGGTAATGCTCTCACAGCTCCTTATAGGAGGAGGAGGGGATATGCAGGAATTAGCCATTAGCTGGCGGAAAACCCAGGGGGACTGTTTTAGGAACTGAACTGCAATCTGCTTGAATGCTTGAGTTAACTCCATCACACAAAGGGAATCTAGATTTAGGAAAAGACAGCATTCCGTAGGCCAAGCTGAAGTATTTGAGCCTATCATGGGCATTCTGTAAAAAATTCTTAACATTTCAGAAAGACAGAGAATTGAATGACAATGGTGACTCTTGGCCCTTGCTGTGTGGGGCTTGGAATTAGCTTCTTCCTTCCTATGTCTTGTGTTTCAGATCAATTAAACCCAAGATATAAAACTTTCTCCCACCTTCCCAACTCTTAGACTCACTGGTATGTTTTGAAAAGATAGTATCTGCCCATAGATCCACACAGTGATTTCCTAGAAAGAATACTGCATACAAAATCTCTGGTATCTCTGCTCTTCATTCCCTCCTTCCCCCAAAGCTAGAACAAGCAACCCATGTGGGGAACGTGGAGGAAAAGATGCATTTTCCTCAACCATCTCTTTTTGGGGTCTCTGATTAAATTGCAACTTATTCCACAGATGGGAGAGTCGGGCTGGTTATAACTTAATCTACTTAGCTGTAAATAATCTTGCCCATGTCCCAATTTCTTCATCTGCAAATTGGAGCTAATATTTACGTTGTAGCTCAAAGGGATTTAGTCAGGCCTAATGAGATCAGTTGTGTAGCTGGTTTGGCACTTGTTGGATGGAAGGCATTATATAAACATGCCGTCATTTTCATTAGGATTATTTTCATCATAATTTTATGCTAAACACAGCTGTGGCAACACATGTTTTAAAGATTTAAATAAACACTCCTAAATTTGTGAAACCTGATTCACTTTTGCCCAGTTTGGCTAAATTTGCCATCATTTTGAAAATTCTGAAGACAAGCCTTTCAATTCACAAAGTCTCTCCTTTATAGCCAGGCTTTATGTACTGACAAGCATAATTTTTCTTTTGTAAGCTCTTTAAGCACACAGCAAAATTGTCCAACGTGATAGTCTGGCAATTTGGAGGCGAGGTTCCCTCACAGGAACTTTGTGAAGGGAGAGTCGCTCACAAATATCAAACTTGAGGCCATCTCAAAACCCGCCTACCAGAAACACAAAAGCTTGATTTCTGGAAAAGTAGAACAAATAAAATAACTGTGGGTAGTTTTTGTTTGTTTGTTTGTATGTTTTAACATGGAGATCCAGTCATGGCCATGTCTTTAGTAGTTCTAAGTACTGGCTGTGGGCCACTTATATCTTGGACTATATTAATAAATGTTTGCTTCCCCTTTCCCCAGGATTAAATGCCTGGTGACCCAGCTGCAAAATTTAAATGACCCAAAACATTGAATCAATTGTGCACTGAGCATACTGTGGGGAGGTAGACTTAGCCAGGATTATACCAGCAAAAAGGATTCAAATCTTCTTTAGCCCTTTCCCCAAAGACTGATTGATTGTCTTCAAAGGTTTTGAGCAGCAGGACCACAATTCCCAAGTTTCTTTTGCTGTGATTCAGATAAATAACAGGTAAGTTAGGACCAGTTTGAAGACTCCCTGTGGCCTTTTCCAGTAACCTAGTAAACTCAGTGTCAAGGCAGTGCTTAATCTGGCTCACAACCCTACTGTTGACTCCTTATTTATCTTTATACCAACTTATCTTCATTCTCAGCAGATTCCATGAGCTGGTGATTGCCTGCCTTAGTTTTGTAACATTCCAGGCTATCACCAGCTACCTCAGAGTAATACATTTTCAAAATATTTTTTTAAAACTTTATTGTATTTTTTCAGTGTTCCAAGATTTATTGTTTATGCATCACACCCAGTGCTCCATGCAATATGTGCCCTCCTTAATACCCACCACCAGGCTCATCCAACCCCCACTCCCCTCCCCTCCAGAACCCTCAGTTGTAATGCCTGGAGTCACAAGAATTCCCCAAAGAGGCCACCAGAGACGTGAGTCAAAGCCAAGCGGCAAGGGTCATTTATTGCAGGTTCGAACCCGGTCCTCTGCGCACTCGCAAGCGGTGACGCTGAGAGGCCCCGAGGTGAGTAAATGCAAGGTTTTTATAGGCATGTACAAACAAGGTAGAGTGGGACTGATCGGTTGACATTTGAAAAGGGTATTTGACATAACCTGATTGGTCTTAGGGAGCGCGCGCTTTAGCAAGCAGGAAGCACAGAAGCAGAACTGGCTGTTAACAACGGGGGATTGGCTACTTTGTCCAGGGGATATTTTTGAAAGTTGTTTGTACCAGGGCGGGAAAGTTGTGGTTGCTGTTGCTCTACTGATTACCAGGGTGGGAGTAGTGGTTGCTGTTGCTCTGCTGATTACCAGGGTGGGCCAGGGCGGTTAAAGTTGCAGGGAGCGGCCAGAGCAGTTTGGGCCTTGATAAGCAGACTGGACACTCACAGTTTAATGTAAACAACAGAATGGCTACTGCCTCAAAATGGAGTTACTTTGGCCCTTTAAGTTTGTTTCCCAGAGTCCACAGTCTCTCATGATTTGTCTCTTCCTCCAATTTCCCCCAACTCACTTCTCCTCTCCGTCTCCCAATGTCCTCCGTGTTATTCCTTATGCTCCACAAGTAAGTGAAACCATATGATAATTGACTCTCTCTGCTTGACTTATTTCACTCAGCATAATCTCCTCTAGTCCCATTCATGTTGATACAAAAGTTGGGCATTCATCCTTTCTGATGGAGGCATAATATTTTTATTTGACTTATTTTTTCAAAGATTTTATTTATTTGAGAGAGTGAGAGAGAGAGCACCAGAGCAGGGTGAGGGGCAGAGGGAGAAGCAGACTCCCTACTGAGCTGGGAGCCCAATGTGAGGCTCAATCCTGGGACTCCAGGGTCATAACCTGAGCTGAAGGCAGACGTTCAAATGACTGAGCCACCCAGGCGCCCCTATTTGACTTATTGAAAGAGTAATACATGCCGTAGAGTGCTCTGAGGAAGGGTGAATTTTCAAGCCAATATTCATAGCTTGGGAATACCTGGCATAAATCTGTGATGGTAGTGATGACCAGATTTAGAGCTTTACATCACTTGAGGCTTCAGGGGGTACTCTGGGGGAATGGAGACCCCCCAAAAACATGTTTAGGAAGGTGAGGGTGAAAGATTCTTTCCAGAAGACAAAAGAAAATAGATATTTTGCTTTTCTCCATGATGCTAGTGCTATTTTTTCAGCCATATAATCTCAAATTTTATAAAAATTCCTTAGTTTTCTTGTGAGTTATTACCTCAGGAATGAGTTTCTTTGTTTATCAGAGAGAGAGAAAGCTCAAACAAGTAGGGGGAGCAGCAGGCAGAGGGAGAAGCAGGCTCCCTGCCGAGCAAGGAGCTCGATGCAGGACTCAGTCCCAAGACCCCAGGATCATGACTTGAGCCAAAGACTCAACCAACTGAGGCACCCAGGCATCCCATAAACACATTTAAAAAATTTTTTTTAATTTTAAAAAAGATTTTATTTATTTATTTGACAGAGAGAGTATAAGCAGCAGGGGGAGCAGCTGGCAGAGGGAGAGGGGGAAGTAAGCTCCTCCTGAGCAAGGAGCTCAGGACCCTAGGATCATGACCTGAACTTAACCAACTGAGCTACGCAGGTGCCCCTAAATATGTGTTTTAAAGCAGTAACTCTTTCAACCCTCATAACTATCCTAGGAAGTTGACTGTATTAATATCCCTTTCTACATCTGGGGAAACTAAGGCACAGAGAAATGAAATAACTCACCCGTGATCACATATGCGAAGCAGAAGGACTTGGAGAAGCAAAAGGAACTGAGAAAGGAAAGAAGAGGAGGCAGAAGGGGGAGAAGCACAGAGGTGTGAAGGCGTGGCCTTGGAAGCAGTGATAGCAGAGGTCTAGCGCCCATGTGCAGAGTAAGTAGCCTTTGAAGGAACAAGAGAAAGAATATTCACAGGTCTGTGTGGGATAGGGGCTGGCAGGGGGAGAAACCTATGCCTTAAGAATGTCATGGGCATTCTGAACCAAAGGTGCCCTGAATACTCTCTACTTGAGAGGGCAGCTCTCAGAGACAGTTTGCTGCACACAAGGTCAGTAAATGAACCAACGCACAGTCCTCTACCTTCAGAGCCACAGCTGTACGTCAGCCCTGGGCTGCTGTGCACAGTTATCCTTTTGCACATCTTCAGTTAAGACTTCTGTTTAAATGCTTATGGCTACAATGCCTAACTCATGAGGCTGAGATTAAAGAAGATGCTGTGTACAGAAACTTTAAGTTGTAAAGTGACTGCTATCATTATCATCATGATTCCAGATCATCAGTTCAGCCCGCACACTGAATGAGTAAGCCATTGGGATTGAGGAGGCTCACTCTGCTGTTAAATACCAGGGTGGGGTTGCTGGGCTTTTAAGTCACTGGTCCAACTTTGCACATTGCATAGTGCCCCCCACCTCCACATCCGCACGCTCATCTCATTCCCCTGGACATTCAAGCCGCAGGGGAGGGATTAAGGAAGTAGAAACATTAGAGAGATAAAAATGAGCTTGGGGAAGTGAGAGGAAAAAAAATTTCTCAAACCCTACAAAATGTTTTAGCCCTTAAATCTCAGACTTAAGCCACTCCTGCTATTAAGAAATGTGAACTGAAAAAACACTAATTCCATTGTGGAACAACAGAGAAAATGACTTCTGGTTAGTATGTTGCTAAAAAATAGCAGAAAATCAGTCATATTGGACACATTTTCCCCTCCTATCTCTTCCTTTAAGATTTTGAAAGACTTGTTAAACTATGTACTCTTTTTTTATGTGGGCGTTTAATTAATGGTAGGTTTCAAATGTGAGTGCAGTCTTTCTATTAATAGAGAACAGCTCAGAATTTGAGTTCTAGAAGTGGTTCTGTGGCCTGGACCAGCTCCTTTCTGATGTCCAGCCTTCCTATCTGCAAAAAGAAGCAGGGATTGAGGGCTCCAGGGATGGCTCAGAAGTTAGCAATACCACTAGAGTCTGTGGAGCTGTCCACGGTCAAATGACTAGATGTGGCTAGTATCTGAGTCACGCCACTGTGCTCATCTAGCCAGGGGCCAGGAAGACAGCCCCAGGCACTGCTGTTCAGTGGTGATGATGGAGCTGAAAATAAATCCTGTGGCTTCTCATAGTGATAGCAGGACCAAACAAAAACAAAAACAAAAGACCCACAACAAACCAAAAAAAGAAACAAAACAAAAAACCTAAAATAAAACAGCCCTTGGATCCTGTTTGAGCCCCTGTGTAAAAACTAAAGTCATGCAAACTTTAAATGTGTTTAAAACATTAAAATCCATTAAAGTCAAAAGTGCAGAAGCTTATAAAGCAATATGCAGGCAGTTATTTGAAATAATTCTCTACATGTCTGGCTGACTACCTGCCAGCATTATCACTGATTTCATCCCAGGCTCCAGCTGTTTCAGGCTGTGGCTCTGATCTGAGGAGCTAAGGGAAACAGACTCAGGGAATGATTCCTTCAAAGTTAGCCAAACATAGTTGATGGTAAATGTACCTCCCAGGAAATTATACAAAGACGTTTTGATGAAATTCTGCATGTGTCAAAGTTCCATGTAATTAAATATAAAATTTACAACAGAGCACATTTAGGAAATGGTGTGATTTTGATTTGTGTGCCTTTTATTGTTCCTGTGCTGATCATACCCAAATGTAGTTGACATGAACCATTTTATAGATGAGTTTCTTGGGAGATATAAGTAACGTTTGCCATGAATTCAAAAAGCATTCCTGGAGGGCCACTTACAACCTATATTGTCTCTTCTCTTTTGATTTCTTGCTAGTACTTTGTTTTCTACTTGTAAGTTATTATCTGTCTTTGCTCTTGGCTTCCCTGTATGCTGTTCTTTGGATTTCCTATACTCTTCTGCATTCTACTGGCCTCTTTTTCTTTGTCATCAAGATTTATCAATCTATCTATCTAACTATAATCTATCTATCTATACCAACTCCTCTCTTTTAACTTGTACAGGTAAATGTAAGGCTATAGCTTTTTTTAAAAAAAGTCTACTTATATAAGTATTTAGAAATGCAGGGCATTATTTGACAAGAGTCATTAAAGTTAGAGCTTTTGAATCTGGAAGTACAGGACAATCGACTCAACCTAAACATTCCAGGCAAAGAGAAGACAGTAAAGAGTGTTAGATTAGGGAACTTGGTCACTTCTCTATGTTATTTTAGGCTCCAGAAAACGTCAATCATTTAGGTTGCCAAGAGTTACATCGTAGTCTGATTTCCAGATGTAACATGCATTATGTATGTCTATTCATGACCACCAGCAACTGTGATTTAAAATAATATTACAGATTTTAAGTTATCTGAGTTTTTCTAGCTTATCTCTGTTAAGTATAAGATTAGTCTCATTAATATCAATAAAAACCCTCATACTTGCCTGGTGATGAGGAGTGAGATATCTTAGAAAGCCCTGCCCCAAATATTGCTGGGACTCCCATAGGTGGTAGTGGGGATTATAAGCAATTCCTGCCTTTGCCTTCATATAGTGTTCCCCCTACATACATGCCCATGTCCTTTTTTTCTACTTCCGCTTTTTGTAAGGAGACTGGTCATATTGGGTTAGGGGCCCACCCAACTCCAGTTATGACCTCATTTTAACTAATTATATCTGCAAAGACCATTTCTCCAAATAAGGTCACCTCCTGAGGGTCAAGACTTCAACATATGAATTTGGGGAAGGGGACACAATTCAACCCACAGTGCAAGTAAATATTTCTTTAAAGGCACAAAATAATTTGTGAAGAAACTCTAATATATGTCACAAATTCTCTTTAAATACTTTCCTCTTCCAATTGTATTTCTCTCCTTCTTTGCCTTTCTGCTTTGTGGCAGATTGGAAGAGAGTCTCTCCTTCATCCCTAGCCAACAGGAGAGGAATTAGTCTTCTAGGACTAGTGCTATATCTCAGATGGTAAAGACCAACTTATTTTCAGCTAGCACCATGAATTTAAATATAATAAGGCTCAAGAAGAACACAAATTCTGGGATGAGTGTTTCTCGAGTCATTTAACAGGTGGTATATTACTTCTCCACATGAAGTGATTTTATATTTTTCTTGGAAGGAAAATTAACACTCACTATGGTGAGGTGTGAGAAAACTGGATGCCCCCCCTTACTAGTGGTGAGACAGAGCTGGAATTTAGTGCCCCTTCCCCTGCCCCCCCTATTGTGACATCAGCACCCTCTCAGCTGGAAAAGCTAAGCAAACAAACAATCAAACAAAGCCTCCATCATCACTTGACCAAAGCTCAATATGCTGGCTTATAAGATGCAAGAAGAGGGCAGAGGCTTGGACTTAGATCTACTGTATCAGGTCAGAATGGAGTCTTCTGATGGAGAAAAGTAGAGACAATAGAGAATAAAGATTGAATTTGGGCTATGGGGAGAGGATGGAGGAGGACAACTGATATGGCAGAGAGGGGTAAGGAGGGAGATGGCATCCATGTGGAAGGCACAAGGTCACAGATCCCACTGGGAAGACCCTCTTCTGTGACTACACGTTTTCTCTGGGTTTCAGAAACTTCCTTTGCTGTTTTCGGCTTAGGGGATGGAATGGCTTCCCTCTCTTGCCAATTCCTGGGGGCTTCACCGTCCCTTCCAGCTCTCCTAACACTGTCAACATCTTTGTATAATGTCTCCTCATTAACTCTCTACCCAACAAAAGGGCCATCCAGCTCCTGCCTGTGTTCAGGCCTCATGTCGCCAGGCTGGCTGTCAGCTTCTATGGGACAGAGATCAAGTTTTGCTCACCTTTGCTCACCTTTGAATTTGCATAGCACTGAACATGAAGTCTGTGGAAAACTCTACGGGGATGGTGAGGCAGTGGGTGGAAAGAAGGATCAGGAAAGGAGAAAGGGCAAAAGGAAAATAGATGGATGGGGGAAGGATGGTGGAAAGGTGGTATAAAACAGCAATGGAGATGGAACTCATTTCTCTAGAACTGGGCTCTATCAGGGTAAAAGCAAAACAACCAAGAAGAACTGAGGCCCAAGCTGCCATCTCATGGGAGTCTTAACAGAAGAATCTTCCTTATTAGCTATCCCACTGACCTCCACATTCTGCAAAATGCCTTTTCTGCCACCTGTGGTGACCCCAAAATGCTGAGGGGGCAGCTTGAACTTCTTTGAACTTTGAGGCCCAGGAAGAGGCTCCATTGGGAAGAGCCCACTCAGTGCTGCACAGGCTCCAGCCCCAGGAAGTCCACTGACTACACTCATTATGCTCCTACTGTATGCAGAGTATTATGAGACTTAGGGATGGGAAGACAGGCAAATCTCTCCCTTATTTGTCGTCTTTTTTTTTTTTAATATGTTTTTATTATTTATTTATTTATTTATTTATTTATTTATTTTATTTAAGCTTTATTTAAACATATAATGTAACCCCACCACCCTCTCCCAACCCCTCTTCCCCCCACCCCCCTCAGTTTGTTTTATGACATTAAGAGTCTCTTTTGGTTTGACTCCCTCCCGATCCCATCTTGTTTCATTTTTTCTTTTCCTACCACCTTAACTCCCACCCCCGTTGCATCTCCACTTCCTCATATCAGGGAGATCATGTGATAGTTGTCTTTCTCCAGTTGACTTATTTCGCTAAGCATAATACGCTCTAATTCCATCCATGTTGTCGCAAATGGTAAGATTTCATTTCTTTTGATGGCTGCATAGTATTCCATTGTATATATATACCACTTCTTTTTTTATCCATTCATCTGTTGATGGACATCTAGGTTCTTTCCATAACTTGGCTATTGTGGACATTGCTGCTATAAACAT
>RCUC01131417.1:0-15201 GCA_003697995.1 Taxidea taxus jeffersonii
AAAAAAAAGATTTACTTATTTAAGAGAGAGAGCATGCAAGAGCAGGGACGAGGGACGGAGGGACAGAGGGAGAGGGAAAAGCAGAATCCCTGCTAAGCAGGGAGCCCGATGCAGGGTTCAATCCCAGGAATCTGGGATCATGACCTGAGCCAAAGGTAGATGCTTAACCGACTGAGCCGCCCAGGCGCCCCAAATAAATAAAATCTTAAAAAAATAGCGCAACCACTTTGAAAACTAGTTTGGGGGCTCCCCAAAATGCTAAACATAAGAGTTACCATACAACATGACAATTCCAATCCAAGGTATATACCCAAGAGAATCAAGAGTGTGTTCAAACAAAAACTTGTTCCTGGATATTCACAGTGGCCATAATGGTTAAAAGAAAGAACTGAGGTTGACGTGGATGGAACTAGAGGGTATTATGCTTGGTGAAATAAGTCAGTCAGAGAAAGACAACTATCATATGATCTCCCTGATATAAGGAAGTGGACATGCAACCGGGGGGGGGGGGTCATATGGAAGGAAAAAAATAAATGAAAAAAGATGGGATCAGGAGGGAGACAAGCCAAAATAGACTCTTAATGTCATAAAACAAACTGAGGGGGGGCCGGGGGGAGGGGTGTAGGGAGAGGGTGGTGGGGTTATGGACATTGGGGAGGGTATGTGCTATGGTGAGTGCTGTGAAGTGTGTAAACCTGGTGATTCACAGACCTGTACCCCTGGGGTAATAATACATCATATGTTTATAAAAAAGAAAAGAAAGAAAGAAAGGGTACCTGGGTGGCTCAGTCAGTTAAGCATCTTGGTTTTGGCTCAGGTCATAATCTCAGGGTCTTGGGACCCAGCCCCCCACCCCTACCCCCACCCCCCGGGGCTCTGTGCTTACCCCTGAGTCTGCTTGCCCCCCTCCCTCCGCTCCTCCTCCATCTCACACACTCTCTCTCTTCCCCTCTCTCAAAATAAATAAATAATACTTTTTTTTTTTTTTAAGAAAACAACTTAAACGTCCATCAGCTGAAGAACAGGTAAACACCATGTGGTACATCCATATAATGGAGTATTGTTTTGCAATAAAAAGGAATGCAGGACTGATACGAGCTCCAACACAGATGCACCTTGAACACTTATCCTGCTAAGTAAAAGAAGCCAGTCATCAAAGACTGGGTGAATTATATGGTATGTGAATTATATCTCAATGAAGTTGTTTAAAAACCCTCCATTTGCTAAATGGGGTTCTGCCCAATCTATGAATCATTTAATAGAGCCAATTAGATATTCAAATTAAAAAACTCCCCTCCATTCTACATCAACCATGGCCCAGAAATAAGCACATTGCTCAAGATTACATGGCTACACTTCTGAGTTCATTCAAAACAAACAAAAATGCATTTCCAAATAGCAGCCTCACGATGCAGAAATGATTTTGGTTCTGTTTTGCTTTTCTCTGGCATTCAGTCTTTCTGGAGTCCTCTTTTACCTCTGCCTGAGGAGCTCCTGAGCTCAGATCAGATCATGCAGAGACGGGTCAATGGACCGTAGTGGTTCTGAGGACAGACCCCAAGAAGGCAGCCCTGGGGATTCCTGCCCTTCACCTTCCTTTTCTTCTGGAAGCCTGTTCCGTTGCTCCTCCCAGGACCTGCGGATAACCTCCAGGAGAGCTGGGATTTTTGGTTTTGTTTACCTTTGTGGCTGGGATGATCAAGAGAACAGTGGTAGAAAGAATAAAAGGCAGTTCAGACCATGAATCAAGTGAGATAAGATGGTGCTTTCTGACTTGGGCGCTGCTAACAGAGATGGAAATGGGCTGGGCTTGGGGGCACAGCATCAGATCTAGGAGATGACTGGGTATCTTGTTACTTTTGGGGGGATCTAGGAGAGGTTGAATACATGTATCAAGGAAGTATTCTGAGAGTTCCACACCCAAATGTGTATGGGAAACAGGGAAGTACCTCAATAGTGACAATGGCTCCTTCCTAAACAAGAAAGGAGGAGACAGTGGCAATCTGGAGAGATCGTGTCCCATCTCAAGTGGCAGCCATAGAGAAAGCAGGTAAAAGGATTTTTAGATTTCTCAAAAGAAGCTGAACGTAAGGACTGCCGTGTCCTTCTGGCCATTTCTGATTTCTCTTGGAACAGTCCAGGCTTGAGCCATCCCTAGAGGCCTTGGGCATGTGCAGTGGTGGCAGAGAACGTTGGCTGCCATCTTTGCTAAGGTGATGGGTACAGCGGAACAAGACAATTCTGGGTGGCTCGGGTGGGAGCCAGCCTCTCTAGCTCGGTTTAGTCATTTGGGTTTTTAGTGATCATGTCAAAAAATAATGTTAAGTGTCAAAAGGTAGCTGCGAAATTGGACATCTCATGGGATCCCATTTTTTTGCACAGTACTTGAAGCATACAGCTAAAAAAATAACTGGAGGAAGATACTCTTGACAATTAGTAGTGGTCAGCTCTGAGGGATAAGATTATAAGGCATTTTCCCTTTGTAGTATATATTTATGTTCATTTTATAGTGACCATATATAAAAGAAAAACGAATAGTTTCTAAAAAAAAATTGTGTCTTTTCTAACAGAACCACGCATGTACATATGTGCAGGTAAACACACAGAAACAGGCCTGAAGAGCACAGACCAAATGACTGAAGGGTGACCTCAGGAAAGGAACGGGGCTGAGCTTGGGTTGGCAGGTAAAGGGGAAATTCAGTTTTGCTATCCTTCTGTCTTGTTTGAATCTTGTAGAATAGGTACTCCTGGGTTGCAGAAAACGTGAAAAGCTTCAATGCCCAACGCTCCAATCCACCCATCCACATGCAAAAGAATAGCTCTCCCAGGTGGGAGGGAGGGGGAACCTTCACCAGGACACGGATAGTGCTGTCCTCCCTCATCCCTCCCTGACCCAATCCTCCTCCTCCACTCCCCGCCCCCACCAGATGACCCACACACACTCAAAGAGCAGCCAAGGGGCCTCATTGTAACACTCATTTTTATATAAATATCCGCAAGTCATGTTACAGAATAAGCCCCACCGGGGAAAAAAGTCAACATTATGTTTTTGTTAAACGGACCCCTGCCTTCTAGGTTGGGCCCCAGCCTGGGGGCGCCTGCTGCTTTGGGAAGGCTGGGACTGCCGCCGAGAGGCTGCTGCAGAAGCTGCCTGTGTGGCCCACCCCCGGGCCGACCCCCTTCTTTGGTGTGTGGTACGTGGTGACCTTCTCTGCCCACCCCCACCCCCAGCCTAGGGTAGGGTTCTGGGAACAGGGTTCTGGAGGGCAGGGCCCAGGAGTCCTGGGGGCACTTGGTAATGGAGTTGGGGGACTGAGCCACTAAGAGGTGGAGTCTGAAGCTTAGAGATTGAGCCTTTTGGGGTGGCACACAGAGGTTAACAGGAACAAGTTCGGGGGGGGGGGGGACCTGGGCTGTCAGCCAAGCAGGAAGCATTTGCCCTTCTTTCCAGGCTCGGTACCCAGGTCCCTTCCCCT
The DNA here is from genome assembly GCA_003697995.1 of Taxidea taxus jeffersonii. Taxonomy (NCBI): domain Eukaryota; kingdom Metazoa; phylum Chordata; class Mammalia; order Carnivora; family Mustelidae; genus Taxidea; species Taxidea taxus. Next base: position 3,477 of record RCUC01131417.1, read on the forward strand.
GCTGCTCTGTCTCCTGCTGACTCCATGTTCCCAGGGATAAGCCCTGGGTTCCTGCCTGTCCCCTCCCAGCATTTCCCTCTACAATCCCCCCTCCCCCCCCACAGAGAGGCCAGAGGCTAGGAACACAGCACCAGTCTGAGGATTTAATTAACCAGGAAGGGGGATTATTGGGAGGGGCACCCCTGTAAAAATGTACAAAAGGTCTGGGGGGCTATGTGGAAGGGGAGATAAATATGTACATGGAACCCCCCTTCCATCAGCCCCTCCTCCCCCAGCCCTGAGAGGGCATGAGGACTTGGGTGGTAGGTGAAGGGGAGGGGGGGGCACTTTGGCCTCTGGCTTACTGAGCCCTTGGGGAGGCAGGCCAAGGGCCTAGGGGCCCTCAGGGGGAGTGATGGTGTACCTCAGGAGGTCATAAGCTATGACCTCTGCAGGACCCCCACTCTCACCTCTCTCTCTCTCTCACACACTCACACACACACACACACTCTCTCTCTCACACACTCACACACACCCCTCTCTCTAGAGGCTTGTGACCTCTGCCCTCCCAGTGACCCCAAGGTCCATCTGATGCTTGATCTTGCGGGGGCTGGGGCTTCGGTTCCCAGGTTCGGCGACCTCAGAGGTGGCTGGTGAGGTCATGACCTTTGCCCTCCAGCCCTGGCTTATAAACCTCAGCTTTAGGACCTTGTCATTAGGAAAGGGGGATGGAGCTGTGCCCCCGCCCCTCCCCTCCCCTCACCTGTCAGCCCGGGCTGGGCCAGGGGCCCTAGGTGGGGAACTGGGCCGTGGCGCGGGCACAAGCGGAGGCGGTGCCCCCAAAAGGGCTCCCGGAGGGGTCTTGCTGAGAAGATGAGGGGTCCCCGGGGCCGCGGCAGGTGGCGGTGGTGGCGCCAGGCGGCTGTAGAGCAGGGGATGGGCAGGCTCCAGGCCGTAGAGGCGGGCGGCGGCCACAGCCCCAGGGCCAGTCAGCTCCTCACCAGCCTCGTAGAAGCGGGGTGGCCTGGCCAGGCGAGGGGGCCCTGCCAACCAGGTCGGCTCCAGGAAGCCAGCGCAGCGCTCTGGGGGGCTGGGGCCCAGGAAGGGGGGTGGCCGGGGCCTCTCAAACAGCAGGTGAAGGCCCTGAGGCCCGGTGGTGGCGGCGGCGGCAGCGGCGGCGGCAGCGGCGGCGGCGGCGGCGGCGGCGGCGGCGGCGGCGGCGGCCTCCTCCTTCCGCTCCTCTTTTACCCGCACGGATTCCTTGGCCGGCCTGGCCCCTTCCTCGCCGGCCCGGGCCTTGGGAGTGGCAGGAGAAACTCGGAGCTGGGGCCGCGAGAAGGGGAGGTCCCTGGGGAGAGAGAGCAGGGCCTGCAGCGGTCCGAGCAGCAGGCCGCCGGTGGCACCGAGGGCGGGCAGCATGGGTGGCAGGGAGGCACACCTGTCTTTCTCGTCCTTGGTGAGAGAGGGCTCCCTCCGCTCCACAGGCCGCTCCTTGTCTGAGCCTGGCGTCCGGGCGGCCTCAGGGGGCCGGACCCAGGCAGGAAAGGCCAGAGGACTGCGGTGCAGGCGGCCCCATGGGTCTGGCGGGGAGGCGAAGGCTGGTGGGGCCCCTGGGCTTTCTTTCTGGGCAAAGACGGCGCCGGAGTCTAGACAGAGGGTGAAGCAGAGGGTGACAGGAGCCACGAGGAGGCGGCGGCGGCCCAGGGGAACCCCCCACCCCTGGCCACCAGCCCGTTGCCACAGCCACCCATCCGCCCCGCCCAGCACTCACTGAATGTAGGGCTGCCCAGGCCTCCAAAGGCCCCGTTGGAGAGGGCAGCCAAGGAGGCGAAGCTTGTGGGACGCCCAAAGGGATCTGCGGGAGGAAAGGGCTACGGTCAGGGCACTGGGCAGCCAGCTCTGCGCAGGCGCCAAGACTGGCAGGGAAGGCGCAGCTCAGCAAGCAGGCCCTGGAGCCCTCAGCCGTTCCGACTTGGTTTTAACAACAGGGTGCTGAGCACTTCCTTGGGCCTCGCAAGACACTGAGCTTTGACATGCATCGTGGTGTTTAACCTCACAGACGACAAGCCCCACGAGGCAGACAGGACCACTCCCACTTCAAGATGACGAAACAGGCTCAGAGAGGTGAAGTGACTTGCCAACGGTCAGTCATCTAGCCAGTAAGTGGTACCCCCCCAACCCCAGGGCCTCTCCGACTCCAGACATCAGGCTTTAATCCCACAATCCCCCACACCGGCCACCCAGACCAGCGCTACAGCAAACCATTTGCCTGGAGACCTCTGCCAGCTTCCTCCCACCTGACATGCAGGGCCCTTCCCGACCCGACCCTAGTCTCGTGCACATAGCCAGTCAGAACAACTAACCTATTCCGCTACGGGAACACCTCACACCTTTCTCTTCCACGAACATGTTCCCCTGTACCATCAAGCTCAACGCCCTCTCTACCCAGACCTAGTTGAAATCTCCCCGCAAAGCCCGCCGAAACTGCTAGGAGCCGGAGCCAGTGCCGCTGCTCTGCCTGGGCCCGCACAGCCCTCCTCCAGCCTCCTCTCCCAGGTGGCACACTACCCCTACCCCTGGCTATTTCAGAGACCGCATCTGAGCTGGCAGAGCCTGGCAGTCAGTCTGCCCTGCCCTAGCCCACTGCATAGAGATGAGGAGGTCAAGGCTCAGAGGGGTTAAAGTAACTCGTCCAAGGTCACAAACCAAGTGGCACCAGGCCTATCCCCATTCCAGCTGCCTCTCAGGTCTAACTTCCATCCCCAGCTTGAGAACTCCTCAAAGTTAGGGACTGGGCTGGGGTTGCCCCACATGCCCTTGGCTCTTACCAATGTGGGTGCTGGGGCTCAGGAAGGGTCCGTGGGCCCCGGGAGCTGCCGTGAAAGGGTTGGCTGCAGCGTGGACGGCACCTGGGGCAGAGAGGTGGGAGATTCTGGTGAGGCTGAGTGGGCGCAAGGTGGGCCTCGGGCTATAGAAAGGGAACCTCCGGCCCCGAGAGGGCTGGCCAGACTCACCAGTCGCAGTGAAGAGGGAGGCGGCCGGGTGGGAGAGCTCCTGCCCAGGGGGCAGGGCCCCATAGGGCCCCGGAAGGCAGGGCAGGAGGTCGTTCCGAAAGTCAAGCTTGTGGGAGTCGCCCTGCGTGGGACAGGGAGAGGGGTGGTGAGTGAGGAGCCGGGTGAGATGTTGCTCTTGCTCTTCCACTCCTAAGGCCCCCCCAAAGGCTGGCTGGTGCCAAGACGGGGCTTGGGTGCCTAACTTCCGCCTCTCTCAGAGCCCTCTCGGGCCACCCCCCTCTACTCAGCCAGAGAAGCTAATGCGAACTGTGAAAATGCTCAGGCAGCGACTGGGGACAGGAGGGGATGTTTCTGGCCAAGACGTGGCCAAGCTCTGCCAAAGGCAGATGCCCAGGGCTCAGGCCAGCCCACTTGCCCCAGCCCTCCAGCCCCAGTACCTTCATCTTTTCCTGGTGTCTCAGGATCATGTAAGCCACGCGCACGTGCATGGCACACCACTTCCCTGGTTTCTGCCGCCCCAGAAGGATAACCAGAGGGAAAGGGAAGGAAAGAATGTTCACTCATCACCCACTCCACGCCTGGTCCTCGGCCCAGCCTTTCCATACAACATCCCCACTCGTCACCCCTACAACTGAGGGATGACTAGGTTCGCTTCACGGCCTAGGAAACTGAGGCTCAGAGAGATAAACTGTCTTGCCCAAGGTCCCACAGCCGGTTACGTCGGAACCCAGGTCTGTGGCATATAAGCCTTTCGCCCTTTCTGCTGTTCCCAATCTGGCTGCCTCCACGTCTTGGGCTTCTCACTCATTCCCAAGCAAGACCCACCCTCAGCCAAATGCCCTGACACCAGCCCCCAGCCTCATGCAGCCTGAGGTCCTCACCAAACTCACCCTCAAAGGTGGCCGGAAATGGTCGGGGATCTGGGGACGGCAAAGCAGAGGTTGGCGGCAATTCAGACCTGTTTACTGTCCTGGACACCTCATCTCCACAGTCCCTAATCCCCACCCAAACACTGGAGACCTTGTGTGGCTCCCTCATGCCTTTCCCGCTCCTATCAAGACTCCTTTCCCCATGTCCCGCACTGGGCATCTCCCTTCCGGCACTAAGTTCCTGAACCGGGCCCCAAGGACGTGCCCTGCTTGGAAGATTGGGGACTGACTGGGTTAGTGGGCAGGCAAGACAAGTTTCCCAACCAGACAAGTCGTTCTATTAACATGTCTATGTCATGAGGCTCTGTGTAAGATTTCTTTAGAAAAAAACCTTTACTGCTGCTAGAAAACACCGTAAGATATCTGGTCTAGTCTCCCCTCTCGGAAACATATCCTGTGCTTTTCCCAATGTTCCCAGAGCCATGGGCTCGAAGGCTGCTCCCTGTGCCACTTCACAAAGGGGCAGCTTATCTTTTCATTGTTTTATGGACAGGACTTCCTGGTATGATGTCATTAAAAAAAAAAAAAAAGATTTTGTAACTTAAAAAATTTGAAAACTCCTACAAAAACCACTGTCCTAGGGATCTTATTTCTGGGACAACTTCATGAAATTCCTATTCCTCGTGCCTGGGAAACCTTGTCACTTACAGAAATTTCCTCTCGTCAGACTCTCAGGGATAGTCCGGATTGAACAGTAAAGGGAAGGATCAGGGGTTCACTCTCAATCAACCCTGCTCTCCCTCAACAGATACTCTAGTTCCCCAAGGACCTGCCTCGGCCCCCCCCTCACCTGTGTCCCCTTTTGGGGAAGCCCGCTTGGCACTGGCCCCAGTCGTGGTGGCAGCTCGGGGTTCGTGCTCTGGGAAAGGGGAGTGGAGGGATCAGTCAGGAGAGCTGGCACCAGGCATAGAAGGGGTCGAGAACCAAGTTGGGGGCTGGGCCAGGGAGGGAGCATAGCTCTGAAAAAAGCTGGGTCCACAAGGAGAGGGCAGGAGAAAGGGCATGGCTCTGGGGAATGAAAGAAGGTATGTGGACTCTGGGGTGGGAGGCGGGGGCACCGTGGTGTCTGGGTTTGTAGGGTGGGAGGTGGTGGCATTGGATTGGGAGCTCACCTTGGGCTGGAAGGCCCCCTGCAGGGAGCCAAAGGAGACAGCCGGCGGGAGGCCCGGAGGTAGGCCGGGCACTGCGGGAGGGAAGGCCGTGTACGGCTGCGGAGAGAAGGGGACTGGTCCAAGCTGGGGTTGGAGGTGCGGCCCACGTCTTGTCTGCCCATCAGTCCTCAGGCCTCCACCCTAAAACCTCCCATGGAGCTCTCCCAGGCTCAAGGCTCTCGCTTTTGAAGCTGAAGACTGGACCCCAACAGTCAGGGCCACACACACGGATGCCTCCGTGCTCACACCACACCACACCACACCACACACACACACACACACACACTCACATTATGCCGGAAAAGGCCTTCCATCTTTCCTGGGTATTTCTCAAACTAGGGAAGAGAAGGGAAGAGTAAGCTGCCAGCCAGGGACCCAGGACCTTCCCCTGGAAGCCACACCCTCCCTCCAAGTCTCTGAGCCTCATCAGCGGCCCAATGAGGAGCTCACCATGTGGGGGCCGTGGGGTGGCAGCAGGCCCGGGGGATAAGGGGTGAAGTGCTGGTGGGTGTGCTGGTGGGTGTGCTGGTGCTGGTGGTTGTGCTGGTGGAACTGGAAGGCCAGGGGCCGGGCCGAGCCCCCTGCCCCCACCACCTCGGGGCCACCCTGGGCATTCAGGTAGCGAGAGTTCAGGTCCTGGCCGATCAGGTCCTGCTCTGTGGGAGGGGAGGGGGAGAAGGCTTTAATGTCTGTCGCCACCAGGACAGCCTCCTTGGGCCCGGGTGACTGGCCTTCCCTCCTGGCCTTGAGCCATTCCCTCCTCAAGCCCTGATGTCTGCTGAGGTCCAGGTGCCCCAAAGCCAGCTGGGCCCAAGCCCGGGGCCATGGCCCCCCACCCCCCACCCCGGCCAGGACCCCAAACTCACCAGAAAGGGCGTTAGCGGCTGAGGCCCCAGGGTGCCCTGGCACCTGCAGCAGGGGTGGGGGTGGGGGCAGGGTGGGGCCAGGGGAGAACAAGGAGGGGTGGTGGGGTGGTGGGGGGGGGCCGCAGCCCGGGGGGGGGAAAGCTGTGGGTGGACAAAGGCAGGGGCAGTGAGGGCGTCGGGGGCCGGTGGGTGAGCTGCGCGGACGAGGAGGAGGCAGATGAGGAGGAAGAGGACGAAGAGGATGATGAGGGGGGAGGCTGAGCCACGGGAGGGGCCGGGGCCTTGGGGGGCGGCCGTGAAGAGCTGGGGAGAGAAGTGGGGAGATGAGTGAGGGGTTGGGAGGTGCCAGCTCTGACGGGAGGGGGTCAGAAGCCTGGGCGATACCTTGACCCTGGTTCTCCAACATGGAAGGTGGTAGAACCCGGCCCCCAGGACCCCCCACCCCCACCCAGGGAGCCCATCCTCAGACTGAGGTAACCCCCACACCCAGCAACCCCCTCTCTCTCCCTCTCTAGGTCTCTTCCACACAGCTGCCTTGGACGTCTCCGGCCATGTGACTTGCCCTTTCCTGACTCAACCGCGGCACGAAACCCGTCACTCACTGTGACGCTTCCTTACAACAGGCCACCTGGGTTCCCACCCTAAGACAGTGGAAGCAGCACCTCGCTGGCCTGGCCTAGGAGTCAGGCGACCTGAATTCTAGGCCCGTCTTGCCATGAACACCCTGGGTGACCTTGAGCAAGTCACTGCCCCTCTCTGAGCCTTAGTTTTCTCAAGAACAAGAAAAGAGAACGGTAACGATGACAATAATAGAGACAGCACCGATAACAGGAATGGTATCAGTGACTCTTACCCTTCAGCGAGCACTCACTGGAGACCAAGTGCTGGCACCTGCTTTACACGCTAATCCAAATCTCCGCCATGTCATACCACCTTCCCAAGGGCTGCCGCAGCCACGTACCCGCCTGCACCGTTTACTTTTTTTCACTTAACTTAGTTCCTCGCTTTTTAACTTAGCCTTGCCCGAGCAATGAGCAATACGTGCGACATCAAAGGGTTGAGGTACTGATCGTGTTTCTCTAAAGCCCATTAACAGCTAAAATAAAAGTTGCCCCCCGGAACAGCTGAAATTATCTCGCATACACCTAACGATGCACGGGCACACTTTGGGAAACACTGCACGACCACATCGTCGATCCTCACGACAGCTTTACCAGGAGAAAGGGACCATTACCAGTTCTTTTTGACCGAAACGGAAAATTGAGGCTCAGAGAGATGAAGTGACTTTTCAAAAATCACACAGCCACGACAAGCAGCAGAGCAAAAATTTGAACCAGGTCTGACAACAAAGCCAGCACCCTTAGTTAATCATGTCAGCATTTCCCAAAGTGTGTTCTGAAGAACACTATTCCTAACAGATGTGCCTTACAAAAAGGCCTCAGCAGCACATAAAGTTGGGAAACGGCACAGAGTGCACTTCCCTGCACAGGAATGTCAGGTGAAACGGTCCTGGGAAGCCCTGTAAGCGAGTAATCACTTTACATTTGCTTCATCCAGTGTCTCTCAAGCTTTTCAGCCTCAGAATCCTTTTTTCAAGTCACATCCCACAGGTTATCATCCCATGTCCCAGCCACAGAATGCAGGGGTTGGCGCCAAAGTGACCAGGTCCTCCCAGACCAGACCAAACCCCTGGACCACTCACCTGCCAGTGCTGAGGTCCAGGCTGCTGCCATAGGGAGAAGTGCGGAGGCCAAAGGGCGAGACCCGAAGCTGCAGCTGGGGCTGGGGTGGGGGTGGCAGACTGGGGGCGGCCGGCAAGGGTGCAGGGGGTGAGACAGGAGGCCGAGGGGCCGGTGGAGGCGGTGGTTCCTTCGGGGGGAAAGGCACTAGCAGCGGGTCGGGCCCTGGGGGCTGTTCCTGGCTCCGCTCCAGGCCCGACACTTTAGGGACTACGGAGAGTTTTGCTTCACAGTTCCCATTGAAGGCGCCGTGGGGGCCCGAGGCTGTGAGGACAGGACAGCAGATGTATTCAGTTGTGGCCCATATTCCCCCAAATTCCCTCCCTTGTGTCCAGCCCCAGCCCTTGAGACCAACCTTTGCTGGTTGAGACAGTAAAGGATGGGTCGAGGTCATCATCGGAGACCTGGGGAAGAAGGGCAGGGACAGGGTCAGGTTTTGGTCAGGCGAGGCCCTCACCCAGGAAAGCTAATAGCCCCCAGAGCCCGCTAGGAAGTGGCAGTGCTGCCAAGTCTATTCCATCTGCTTAGGTGAAACCCAGCAAAGACTGTGGGTTCCAGGGGGCCTATGCTTGAAGAAAGGGCTGGGAGAGCTAAGCCTCAGAATTTGATAGGCCAGGAGGACTGAATTGAGGCAGCATTCGCATAGCAGAGAAGTAGGCACATCAAAGCCAAAAATGTCAGTTGTCACTAACTGCTGGCCCATATGCCCACCTGACTTACAGATCTGTTTGGCCCACAAGTGTCAGCAAAAACCTTTGAAACTAATTGCTGATATTTACAAATTCAGGAATTCCTTATACAAACTCAGACTTGCAGATTCTCTTAAGAATTGGCTCCTATTCTCGCATGGCAACAATTAGCTAGGACCAGACAGCGGTCACCTCCTTTAGACAGACAAGAACTCTGGTTCACCACAGTCCCTGTCCAGCCAACTTTTTAAACTAAAACAAGACACCCATCGGGGAATACAATTTTTAGTTAGTTTACAGGGATAGAGCGAGAGCTACTAAAACACATTATTTCAAAACAAGCAAATCCGCCCTAACGATAAACTGAAACAGAACTTTAGAAGACATGTTCCTACACTGATCACAAGGGTTTGGTGTCCTCGCTGCCATGGTCTCTGCAGAGAGCCGTGGTCTCTGCTCAGATTCTGTGAGAGCAGACCAACAGTGAGCAGGAATGACCAGCTCAGCTCGACAGCCACCCTGAATTTCTGTGGAGAACCACTGGTTTAGGAAAAAATGGTACACCAAGGCATGGGCTTTCTACTCTTTAGAAACTGGCTCTAGTTACCAAAGAAAAAAAGTCATTTACCCATTCAATCTGCCTGTACCCCGCTTCCCCCATCCAGTCATGGCTCAACCTAACTTACGTTCCCCACTCAAGGGGGAGGCTCTCTCTTGCTGTGCGGGGCCGACCTCTGAGCTGCACTTCACTTTATAAATCACAACACTGCCCACCCAACAAGTTCTAGCCCTACTCACCCTCTCGTCCAGATCGCTTTCTGCATCACACTGGGGAAAAGGAGAGACAGAGGTGTCACAAGAGGGAAGAAGAGTGGGGCCCAAGGGACAGAGGGGACTTTCAGAGAGGAATTGAGAGGGGAGGGGCTGGTACAGGTGGAAAGCACTTACTATGTATCCAGCTTCCAGAGAATGACGGGAGGAGGCCTGAGAAAGACCAGAGTCCAGAGGTAAGGAAGGCTGACTGGCAAGGCCTTTGGATAAAGTCTAAACTCCCCAGCAAGGAACTCAAGGCCCCTCACGACACACTCTCGTTCTCTCTAGCTGCTTCTCCTGCTATGGCCCACCCCTGTTCCCAATGCTCTCGCCATTTTCTGAATACATTCTCACATCTCTGTGCTTTTGCTCAAAACAACTTTGCCTGTTTCTCCTCTTAGCAAACTTATGACTATCCTTCAAGGCCTGACTAAGACATCCTAGGGGGCTTTCCCTAACCACAACCCTCCTCCCATCCCCCAGGCAGAATAGTGGCTTCCTCATGTGGGTTTCTGCAGCATCTCTCCCAGATCTCTGCCTTCTGTAGCTTCTCAGGTTTTGATCAAGGTATTTGCTCAGATTGTTTCTTTCTTGCTAGACTGCTATTGCCTGGAGAGATCTGAGACTGTTCCTAATTCATTTAGGATTCTTCGACTGATACGTCTCTGAATCAACTTATTTCAAATAGACAGGGCAAGCCAAAAGCAGAAAAGCCTGAGTGTGGACATGTCTCTGTCAGACCTGGATTGAGGAGTGAGGGCTCACATTTGTTCTGCCCTCTCCTCTGCCATTAGAGAAGAAAATCACTGTTTATGATGAGAAGCAACACTGCTAATGGAAAACAACTCTATGTGAAGGGCATTCCGTCCAGAGTTTGAAAGGACGAGGGTCCATGACAAGCTCACCTCTTTCCTTCTCCGCTTATTGGGCCATTTTCGGGCCCGATCCCCAGAGGGCCGGCCAGGCTCCCGATCAGAGCTGTCCCCTGGCTCCCCAGTGGCCCCACTGGAACCCCCCCTCTTCCGCTTCCCAGAATGCTTCAGCCGATGTTCCAGTCGCTCTGGGGGCTGAAGAGATGCATCCTTCTGTGGAGGAGGAGGTGAGACTAAATAAAGTAGATGGAGAAAGGAAAGCTCCCGACCTCTCTAGGGGTGACCAGGCTACCAAAGTGGCTCTCAGGCCGTGTAACCCGGCTGGTCCCTGGAGACTAATTCTACCTCCTCCCACCCCAGGGTGGGGCAGAGGCCTGGCCAGAGAAGCCGGTTGCTCTGGTTTGGGGTGCCAGCATTCCCCCCTCAACTCCACCCACTCCAGGCACCATACCCTTCTCTCTGCCCCTCTGAAGCCCCCAAACGCCCCCAGCTCCAACAGGCCCCACCTGCAAGGCCTCAAGGCTGGCGAAGCTGGCGATGGCGAAGCCATCGATCAAGTCCTCCTCCTCTTCTTCCTCCTCCTCAGGCTCCTCCTCGGCCTCCCCGTCGTCTGCGCCCCCCTCCTCCTCCTCCTCCTCTTCCTCCCCGCGGCTGCCCGAGCCGGCAGGCCGCTTCCGAGCTCGGGGTCGCGGGGGCCGAGGCCTGGGACGGGGCCGCCGTCGTCTCGGGCCTCCGGGCCGCTCTCCGGACGAAGCTGACGACCAAGGCCTGGCGGGCGGTGGCGGCGACGAGGAGGACGAGGAGCCGCGCGGGGCGGCCAACAGGGCCCGCGGCGCGTCGCCGCCGGGACCTCGGCGGCGCCGCTGCTCCCGGTCTCGGTCTCGGCGCGAGCAGCGCCGCCGCCGCCGCTCCCCCTCCGCGGCCCAGCCCGGGCCCGGAGCCGCGGCCGCTGCCGTCTCCATGGCGACCGCCCTCAGCGCCGCATCCGGAGGCGGCGGGGCCCGAAGCGGCCTGTCCGCAGGCCCGGGGTCGCAGGCGCGGCGCTGGCGGCTGCACAGGGACGGAAAGGCCACGGCTTCCCCTTTAAAGCAGGATCTACTGGCCCCGAGCTTGCCCCAAGGCCAAGGCCCGGGGAGCCGGCGCCGCCCCCGGGGCGACAAGCCCGAGGGGCCCCCCCGTGGGGCCGGCGGAGCCGAGACGGCGAAAACGGGGCAGCCGTCCCTTTAAGGCGAGGCCTCAAGTTGTCCAGCCCCTGACCCCTTTAAGACGACCCGATGGTGTCCAGCCGGCCTAGTGCGGTGGCCGCCCCCTGCCAGGGGTCGAGACAAGTCTCCCCGAGGAAGAGGAAGGGCCACCCCTTTAAAAGGGACCGAAAGCTCGCCCCGAAACGCAGACCTCCCCTTTAAAAGTGTCTCAAGTCCTCCGGCTAAAAGAGGCCACCCCTTTAAGGAGTCCAGGGTCCTCCAAACGGCAGGCCGCCCCTTTAAGGGCTCAGGAGTTAAGTTTCTGGTCCTCCACAAGCGGCCACTTCCCCTTTAAGCTGAGTTTAAAGAACTTCTTGCGTGGGGGAGAAAAGGAGGAGAGAATTCCCACTCGCTCCAGCTCGCCCAACAGCACAGTTCTCAGTTTGTCAGCTTCTGTTCGATGGCTTCCCCTTTAAGGTTGCCGATGTA